>VUQH01090042.1:0-26238 GCA_015106775.1 Etroplus canarensis | reverse complement strand
AAGTTCAAAGATTTGCTTGGTCACATTCCATCTCTGTTCTTCTTGATGGTTTAAGTTTTTCTTCCTTACTTTCAGTCAAAGTCACCTCGTTCATAATTTGAATGACACTACTCTTATCCAATGATCTGTCTGCCCGTGTTCTCTGAGCCAGTATTGGAATCTCACACCCAAAAATGCTTAAATTAGGATTAAAATCTGCATGTTTCTTTCAAATGATCTTCCTCCTTATTAAACAAAACAAAGCAAGTTGGAGATAGGTTTCATTTTTTTTCTTCTTTTAAACTGTGTGCTGCCCTTCCCCACTGGAGTGTGTACATTCTAAGCATTTTACCCTTGTATTGACTGCAACATTAAAAGCAGAACATAGATATAAGTGAGCTTGTGTGTGTGTGTGTGTGTGTGTGTGTGTGTGTGTGTGTGTGTGTGTGTGTGTGTGTACATGTTGGTGTAGAGCTGTTATTAAGATTCACACCCATGTGTTTACATGCAGTGTAGTTGTTATTCAATATCCTATCCATTGAGTGTATTTGGCTACAGTACTCAGTAGTACATACAGTATTCAAAATACAGTACATTTGATATCCCACTTTACTGAGTGTTATGATGTAGTACAGTGTTTATTAAACTTGATTACTGTTTTAGTGCAGTAAAGTCGTCACATACTATGAGTGCTTAAATGCAGTACAGTTCTTAATATTGTCAAATGATTGATGTTTCAGTCAAGTACAGTTGTGGCTGTGATAACAATAAATTATAAAATATATTCATAGTAGGAGTAAATTTGCCTCCTGTGTAAACTATATATTTAGTTAAATAGGCCTGTGCTACTTCATTTCAGTGTCATTCATATCAGAATCAGAATACTAACCCCAGGGGGGAAATCGCATTTTGTTACAGACATCCAGTTACATATAAATAAAATATATATAAAACAAAACATATAAAACAAATAAATAAACCTGTCTGTATGAATTGCAATATGTGACACAAATGTGGCCACAGATGGTAATGACTTCCTGTGGCATTCTTTGGTGCATCTTGGTGGAGTAAGTCTGCTGCTGAATGTGCTCCTGTGTCTTTCCAGCATGTCATGGAGAGGGTGTGAAGGACTGTCCAGTATTGCCCTTAATTTGGACAGTATCCTCCTTTCTGACACCACTGTCAGAGAGTCCAGCTCCATACCTAAAATGTTACTTTCCTTGCGGATCAGTTTGTTGAGTCTGTTGGTGTCTCTGTCTGCTGCCCCACCACATGACAGCATAGCACTGGTGGTACTTGAATAGCTAAATATTTTCTGAGGTGGTACTCACTGTGAAAAGTTTGAGAACCACTGGAAAAAGGCAAAGAGTGACATGAAGGTATGCATAAGAGCTAAGAAATGCTCTTACTGTTGCTGCTATACAAGTTCAGCATCACTGTTACCTCAGCAAGGGCAGTGTGAGTGATGACATTAGAGGTAATGATGTTTTAGATCCCCACTGATAGATTAAGATGTATGACAGGGTAGATGACAGCTTTGTGAGAAGGAGAGAGAGATGAACTGATGCAGATCTTGTGTTTTGGAACTCACTTTTTGTTACACCTGAAAAAGTGTGTCCTTTTCAGTAGTAGAGAAGGTGAATATGTGGGGAGGAAAAAAAGTATGACTAAATATATGAATGGCTTATGATGTTTCATCTTCATCATTCCTACAATGATGCTCTTAAGGCCAGAAAAGTCCTATTTGAAAAAATAAAAGTGCTATATATTGCCAGCTGTCAAGTATCAAATGAAGGTAGCAAAATGTCATTTTCATGTCTTTTCTTCTTATTTTGGCCTTGAGAAAGAGTTTTGAAATTCTTTTTTTGTTTCATTTTAACCTGTGCAATACACAGTGGTAACACTGCTTTGGAATTCTAGCTACTGGCAACTGAAAAATTGGTATGAGGAAAAACACTTCGATGGTTGTCTTTTATTTCTAGACAAGACTACCTGATTAAAGATTGAGAAAGATCACAATACATATCAAGATTTCATAGCACACATATGTGCAACTCAGCATCAGTTCATGGTATAAAGTATGTCCTAAATAATGGTCAAATTACATCAGCTTCTTGTGCCTTGTTTCATTACCTACACAGTTTTTGCAGTTAAACACTCCTTCCTACAATTCTAAGCAACAGAATAAAAAAAAATTCTCAGTCATGGATTTCAGTAGAAGCTTTCTGTTCTTCCATTTGACTTCAAAGAAAAATATTTATGGGTCAGGAATTGCACCTTTGTTAGGGCAGTGCAGTGGTGCAACGTTATCTCTGTTGCTTCATGGTGAGAAGGTCCTGCGTTCAAGTCCACTGGCCAGCTGTGGAGTTTGCATGTTTTTTCTGGGTACTCTGCTTTCTTAACATAGTTCAAGTTCATGCTTTTTAACTGATGATTCGAATTTGTGTGAATGGCTGTTTGTTTTGGCCCCATGATAAACTGACACCCTGTCCAGGGTGTACCCTCCTTTTTGCCCTATGAAAGCTGGGATAGGCTCCTGCAATCCAGAATTGGATAAGAAGAAGAAAATGAATGGATGACTTTTGGCATGTTGGCAAATACTGTGTCATCAAAGCCTGAGAATCAGACTAAATTGCCATTAAGTTTCACTTTTATAGTAAAATCATGAAAGCAGTTGACAAAGCATTTCAGAGCATGATATACGCCAAAAAACATATCTGAACTAAAGCAACAATTTAATTTTGTTGCCAGTTTTTGTCATTGTCTCTGTGCACAAAGCTAGGTAGATAGACTTGGAAAGAATTTAAATAACTGTTTTTAATCCCAACTACAGTGTTCTGAATGGTCAACTATCTCACCAATGAGGGAAAATCTGGCACAATTCCAGACTTGTCTGAATCACTAAACAACATGAATCATATGTCTAAAACCAGGCTTTTATTTTTAATATTGCACATCGACCCTTACAAATAAAATAATAACATCAAAAAAGGCTTTAAAATACTGAGTGGCTATTAGTGTAATTATTTCCTGTTGCTATAAAAGTAATGCATGATAAATAACTTTGTATAAAGCATAGCCACTGTGGTCATTACTGGCAATTACTATGTTAAACAATAGTGTAGCCAAAGGTCTCAGGTACTCTAAAGACATGTTGGCATTACAGAGAGAAACTGGAAAGGGGTGACAAAGCTGAAACAAACATGTCTTACCCTTCTGGATAATGATTTTACTTTTGATAAACCTAAATGTAGGGTCCCAGACAAGGTCAGCAAAGTGACTTAGTAAAGAAATCACTGAGCCATCAAGAATTTGCTTACAGGAGGTTGTGTTTTTCTGCCTATAATTCTTTCTCCCTATTGTTCTGTAAAAGAGAACGTTTTCTTTTTTTCAGAAGTTGCATAAAATGTGGTAAAATGCAAAGTCATGCAGAGGAACAGGTGATTTCCATCAACATGGCTGGATAAAAGGGCATGTAAGGCTATTGAAACTATAACATAATTAATAGCTGCCAAGTTGCTTGCCCAACCTAATTGTTGGGAGGGGCCCACCTATCACATTAATTTGACAGACAGGTTTTGGATGGGATTTGGTCCACTGAGAGGTGGCCGCTCACCAGTCCAGTCAGTCACCTTCATAGAGTCTGACACTAGACTGCTTTCCTTCTAATTCAAACTTCACATCCAATCACTTTTCATTTTCTCATAAATCCTGTAAGATCCCACCTCCCTCCCTGTACTCCTATTAGGTGATTGTGTTTTAATTTGGAGCAGCGAATGAGCTATTAGCTGTCATTGACACGTTACCCATGTAATGCTGGAAACGAGCACAGCAGCTGTGACAGTTTATCCTCATTCACTCACTCACTTACTGAGCCACGTGCGCTAACAAAATTAAATGCACATACTTCTGGAAATGAGATTAGCCAAACTGCACAAGTCTGACTCGAGACAGACAGAAACACCCTAGAAACACAGTACACAGCAGATGAGGAAAGCTGGTGGCTCCTGTTTCTGTTAGACATGTGCTACCACTCTGATCACATATTCACAAGGTGGCAGAGAGTGAGGGAAAAGGGAAGAGAGAAATGCATTTTCCTTGCAATTTTCTGAGAAAGGACACAGAGCTTTAGTTAATTGCAGTTGCAGGAGAGCATTATCAGTGTCTGCTCTGGCATCAGAGTTGAATGGCAGCCAGAGAGCCACTTTATCAGCTGGATAAAAAGTGAGAAGAGGGTGCGGAAACAGGAAGAAGTGAGGGAGACCTCGAGTGATGAAACAGAAGAGGAAGAAGGGAGGGAGCAAGAAAGAAAAAAGCAATGGAACCCGAAAAAGGGACAGCAAAGAGAAGAAAAAGAAATAAATCCGAAGTTTGCTTTATCTGTTCAACTTATCAGCATGCTGCTTCTGCTCGCCGCAGCAGTTTGACTGGTTGCCAGCAAGCACACATCAACAATGATTAAAATTAATATTCATAATAATGAAATAAAAATAAAGACTCTAGTGGCCTCTCTGCAATTCATTTAGTTCCCCCTTTCCAACCTCTCTCCTCTCCACAGTCCCTGTAGAGGAAGGCTCAGTTCTGACTTTTAGCATTTATATCCTATCTTCAGCTATTTTAGCTGTGCCCTCTATTTCTCTCTCCCTCACAATTTTTTTGTCTTAGATAAGTTTTGTGCTGCTTTCATCTCATTCCAGTTTTTTTCTTTCTGTGGTGTTTATGCTGTTTCCCTTTCAACTCTCTTACTTTAGGTTATTCTGTACCACCTCTTTGTATATCCTTTCTCCCTTTGCTACACTTCAGCTTGTAGTACTCCAATCAAATTCTGATCACATCTTTATATCAAAGATGCCAACCCTCCAGGAGGCACTACTTTCATGTGATGAAACTTGCTTATAATCCTTTCAAAGCTGTAAAGCCAAGGCTGAATATTAACACTCCACATTATTGACCTTCTTCTTACACAACACTTCTTTGTCAGTTTTCCGACACAGAAAGTACTTACTGCTCTTAGTGTATCAACGACAAGCTGCAGAGCAGAAAGCACTAAATTTACCACTTCCACATTAGGTCGACAGTTAAATTTCTTACAGCGCAGAATGCCAACATGATAGAAGTGCTGCATGCTAAGAGTTCAGTATGTTGCATATTCCATACTAGATTACATATAATTCATCCCGCTGTACATGACCCAGTTTAATCTCTGGAGATGTGAGCAAGTGCGATTTAGTTATAAGCAAGCATTTGCGAGTAGATTTCATTCATCGCATTTCATTATAAGCTCACACCCATTGCTTTAGCCCTCTGGTATTGTATTTAATAGTTGTCAAAGTGTTCAAGGTCACAATTCCAGTCTTCTGCTGCCATTTACAGTGCTTCCTGCAATTCCATAAGATGGTGAATTCTTTTAGTTTGCTGTAGCTGATAAACTTAACATTATCCTTTGTCAAGATAGTGGAAGTCAGAGCAGCGGCCCCATAAGACTACAGAGGTATCAGCCTGTCTAAGATGCCACCAGCTAATAGAAACTTGAAGAAAAAAAAATCCCACATCACAGTGCATAAAATACTTTGTTGCTGATGATGCACAGATCACTTTTGAGATGGTGTACTACAGTCACTTTTATGCCACAGGTAAAAATACATACAATTAAATTCTGTCATTATGGGCTGATGTGGCATCTATACTCATGTTCCGCTGAAAGTCCGTATTGTTGGGTATCTTGCAGTTAATGGCACAGATTTTGTGTTCAGTTGCCTTAGAAAATTGCAAGTGATTTACTTTGCTTATACAAGCATTAGAGGTCCTGATAGGCAGATGTGGCCACCTTTGGATAGAGCTTGTCTTGTCATGTTCTGTTTTTTTTAACCAGTATAGCCAAGGTTATGTTCTAATACAATTCTGAAAACAGTGTTGATTTTCTTGGATTATGATTCAGCTATTTCACAGATCTTGGAAAATACACAAGGCTGGAGTTTGGGGGCTGATCGGGACCCAACAACAAATGTATATATTGTATTGTATATGTATAGATGTTTAGTTCAGTACAATGTGGGAGCCATTTGATCTGTCCCATTTTTGTTCTGCAGTGAGACAACCAACCCAAGTACACTGCCACAGTCATAAAGAACCATTTTCAGCCACGATAACAACAAGGAGCCTTTCAACAGATGGTGGGGGCCTCACAGATCCCTGATCTCCACATTATGGAGTCAGTATGGGATAACCAGAAGTGACAGAAGACAGCTTGGTGGTGACTTTCTGAAAACACAGATGTAGGTTGAATTTTGGCTGGATTGCTCAGGGGTTTATGTGTAATCAGTATATTATTTTTGAAGTAAGCAAATAGAATTGTCTTAACTTTATAAATATTAGAAATATTTTGCGTTAAGAGTCATGGATTTGATATGTCAAAGTTCAGCAAAACGTATTACAAATGGGTATGTTTAGTTGCAGAGAAAGGAAGTTGTAGTGGCTCTCATTTATTGACTGTGTATGGGCATCAGTCTAACATCTGGGGATTCTGGAAATGAATTCAATTCCAGTGTAGTAAGAGGCAATTAGGGCATCTTAGTAAAGTTGTCACTAAGAAATACACTTTCTTGCGTTGACTGATCTGCCTAATGATAGTGGTAGAATTAATTGAGCCAGTGGAGATAAATGGCTCTGCCTGATCATCCGGTGACTTTCAAACCATTGATTTGTCCCTTATCTGGGCTAATAAGATGCTGTTGCTGGCAGTGGTTATTCAGACCTAAGCCACTTTGTGTTACCTTTTGTCATGAGATGTTTGTGGTTTATGGAGCAACACGACTGATACTATCCTGGCATACATACAACTTGAAGTAATAGTTCTAGAAAGAGGCTTTACCTTGACATACTGGTATATTTGTACATGATTTTTGTCAGGCTTTGCTGCGGTGTGGACCCAAAAGCGGAAAGACTCTGGAGCAAAAGGTTAAGATGGTTTAATTTGCAAAGGTTCAGGGTGAAGCAGTCACAACAATAACTCTGAATGTGCAAAGCAGGAATGAACAGGAAGAAAGTCCAGGGATTGAGACCAAAGTTCGAGAATGTCCAGAGGTTTAGTGAGAGAGTGAGAGTGTGTCAGGCAGGCAGCTCCTCCTCTAGGTGTTCCGGGTGGGCATCTTAACAGGGACACTAGGAGAGGCAATGGATAGAACTTGGTAAGCAATGGCAAAACACAACTAGAGCAAAACATGAAAGAGAATTGACCAGACTTACTACACTGGGTGTAACTAAATGAACAACTTGGCTTAAATATCCCCTTGATGTGGAAATTGGGAACAGGTGTGCGGCCACACTCCACCCCTAGACACGCCCACGCACCTGAGGACTAAGCACATGACCTAACGATCCAACTCCACCCCAAATAGAGAGAGAGAGAACCAAGGGAGAGAGACAGAGAGAAAACTATAGGTCAGGACCTGGAGGACAGGGTGACCATGACAATTATGATGTGACTATTCCAATACCAGTTGTTAAGAAAAGGTCTAAATTATTAAAAACTACCTTTGTGTTAAATTTTTTTTTCAAAAATGTGTTTTTTCTTTATTATTATTTTATTGCATGCGTCTTCTTGTTTTCTCTCCTATCAAAATGAAAATCCATGATGTGGTGTGTTTCAAAATCAAACTTGAACTTGAATGGTGTTGACTCACTATTTTTTTGTTTTTTGGCTGATTTATTTTTTCCAGTTATCTAAGCACTACTAGGAACACTGCCCGCTTGGCAGAGGTATTAAATGCTAATAAAGGCAACAATTAGAAAAGGCAGATATTTCTAAAGAAAGCTTAAGTGCCCATGAAGCCAAAAATGAAAATACTGTACAGTGAAGAGTTTTCAATGGTTGAGAAGCAGAAAGTAGTTAAAGTGACATTTCAGATAAAATAGGTGAAGGACTCCCCTCTGAACTGTGTGTTCGAAGACAGTTATTTAAATTATAATCTTCATCACTTTTCTCTGTGGTGCATTTCATTTAAGAGGTGAGGTGCAGATGCTGAATTGATGGAATGCACTGAAAGATGTTTCAGCATTTTATCTTTTCATAATGCAGCAGAGGCAGCCATGACACCTAACCCAGATAAATACTATAATTATCAGTTCTGCCTCTCACAGTTCACCCGTCTGTCGATCGTCTGTCATATCCATCATGCCTACACAAACACGTGCATGCACACGGGGTTTTGATGTGTCAAATCTGTATCAATCATGGCAAGTCAAAGTGAGATTTAGCACAGAATCCTGCTGGGGTAACCACACTGTGGGAGACTCCATATTAAACTGTCAACTGAAGTGGGCCAGATTGCGTTAGGCCAGTCTATCCATTCATCTGTGCTAATGCTTTTTTATGCCTCCATCCATTTCCTGAGTGGAAGAGGGTGGAGAGAGGAGGACAGGGCCCAGGAGAAGAACAGAGGCGAGAAGTGCAGGAAATGAAGGTAAAAAAGTTAGAAAAAGAGAGGGGCGAAATGATAATATAAAAAAGCATAATAGCAGAAGAAAGGCATCACAGGCATGGAGTGGAGGAAAAAATGCACGGCATAATGATGAAAAATTTTTATTCACTATATACGATTAGCTACATTCTTATTTCAATATTTACCGCTCTTTTAAATGAGCAAGCTCACCCTTTTTTAAGGAGAGATACAGACAAAACAAGACCTAATATAATGTAACTGTATGCCATGTACAGCACATAGCAGAAACTCTACTAACAAGGCTCTATGGTAATAAGCTTGAGGAGGTGAAAACACACATGGATGAGTGGACACACCCACTCCCCCCAAACACACACACACACATAGACACACATTACTGCAGTGCGCTGAGATGCTATCAGCATGCTCTCATTTTGCAATGACCACTTTTAAGTGTTTGTTGCTATGGCAACAGTGTGATTTATTTCCCAATTAAGAGTTAGTGAACTTGCTCCCTTACAACCACTAATATCACTGCACATAAATTACCTTCAATGCGGTCTATTTGTTATTAAAAACAAAGAAATATCACCATCTTGCATCCTCCAAACAAGCAAACTTCTGTATTAAGAGTTTGCTTTCTTGTGGGTTTATTGTACAGAGACAAATACTCTCTAATAATTGTGTGCTACATCTAATTGGCAATTATTGTGTTCGCTAAAAAAAGGATGAAATTCAGCAGGCTTCACATCCAATAACAACCTTTTTCATCCATCCCGCTTCAAATGAAGATAAACAATGTGCGGATGGATGAGAGAGTCAGAAAGCAGGTGGGAACGTAATGGAATCAATTAGGCAAGGAGTCATGATTTATATTCTGTGTTGATAACAAAGAAAGCTTAATTTAGTTTCTTTTGCCTTCATGCTGATATCATTTATTTCTGATGTTTATGCAGTGATAAAATATAAATCCTTTCTCCTTTCACAAAAAAATTGAGAGTTTGTGCCTGTCTTTATATTTCTCTCTCAATGCAGTGGGCATGTACAGTGTGTATGAGAGAGCATATAAAGTAGAAGGAACTGTTAATTCTTAATATGGACAATAAAATGTTAATGTCTATCTTAGCATGAATTGATAAACATGAAGGTAATGTCTATACGTGTCTGTTTGTAGTAGAGTCTGCATTCTTAGTGCAGTACTTTGTCAACATATCTATACATCTGTAATGAGAAAAAAGACCCTTGTTTGTCCAAGATTGCATATAACATTCTTCTGTAATGAAACCCTTCTGTTCCTCTTTCTATTTTCTATTCCCCTCATTCTCTCCCTCTTTTATCCCTGCTCGCTGCAGTGTTCTTGAGAAGTAGAACTTGTCTGGCCCTCATTAATGTCCTTGGCATTCGCTTGGCTCTGCATCTCTCTCCCCAGCCTCTCACAGCTTCATCCCACATTCTAGCCATGCCATCCTTGTAGCCGCAACACTAGCAGGCTTCAACTACAATTAGTACTTATGTCATCACACATTCACAGGCGCGCACGCGCGTGGGCACACACACACGCACAGTAGAAGCATTTAGGTCGAGGTATTTCTTGTGTGCGGTGCCACCCTTCCCATTCTCCACCCCTGCAGCCTTCTCAATAATGATGGACTTGTTGGACAATAATTAGACTGAGTTAATAAGCATTCAGCTGGTCCAGAAAAACACTGGGATGCTATATTCCCTTCTATTAAGGCTTTATTACGCATTTCTCCTTTAAACTGAATGAAAGACTGACACTACAAAGCACCAATTGATGTATTATCTTATTTTATGACAGATTTACCATACAGTGTTGAGAAAGAAAAAAAAATACAGAAAAGGTTGGCAACAGTAAAGGCCTAAATATCACTTTGGTGATTAGGTAAGATAAAGTCCCTCATGAACACTGATCAAAGTTTAGTTTCCTTTGCGTGATGTGGTATATTGGGAGCCAGCCATAAAAGGACTGTGTACTGCAGAGTGTTGATAAGTTCTATCACTTTGTACGATCTGAGACTGTTTGTGGCATTAGCTTGCAAAGGCCACGAATTGTCGCAGTACCTTATTAGCTCCAGTAGGAATCTTTCTTGTGGGCCTCTATCACAGAATTCCTAAAACTAGGCAAAGTCATTACCGTTCCCACTTTTTCAATCTCTTCCTCTTTTCATGTTCTGAGATCGCTCCTTTATCCCTCGCGTTCTATTTTTCATCACAACTTTATCCTCATTCATACCCTCAAATACTCTTTAAACTTGAGGAAATGAGACCCACGTCTCTTGGAGAAAAAAAAAAATAAAGGAAGTAGGTCTGGGGTGATCTCCAGAAAGTTTTTGACACGAAGAATCACCCTTAAGCTGGTGTTGAATGTTTTAGAGCGAGCTGGTCTCTTATTCTGAGGGGGATAAGACAGCTCTTGTGTCTGCTTGTCTGCCGGGGCTTTGGAGGTAGAGGAGAGGCAGCTACCTCTTTTGCTCTCCCCTCTCATCTCTTCACACTAATTAGAGAGAACTGGGTTTAAATCTTAGTGGGGACACACATTCTTGGCCTGCACGCAGGTGGGTGTGCTCATCAAAGCTTTTCATGGAGATCCTGTTTTTGTCAAAATGTACCCAAAAACACATTTTAGGTCAACATTTTATTTATGAGAGACACGCTTGTGCTCAGTGCAACCATTCTGTGTGTATGTGTGTGCTTGTCAGTATTGCTCATTGCGGTGGCAAAGCACCGCCGGCGATGATAAGGATGAGGCTTAAGAGGTGGGCTCTCCAGGCCTAATCACTGCACCCGTTTCAAAGACGAGAATGCCAATTAAAACTGATAGGGCTCAATATAGGCTTTTGGGCTGCCACAGTTAACAGCAACACTGCCAACATGAAAATCAATCGGCCCCCCCATCTCCAGGTTAGGGAAAGAGGTTAGCCAGTCAGTGATCTAAAAGAAGCCTGTGATAAATATGCAAGCTCTATAAGGAGGTGTAGCGGGGGCAAGAGGAATTGACTAGAGGGTCACGGAGAGAACAGAGATTCATAAGTCGCCAATCATCATTTGTGTGTGTCGGCGTATGTTGGAGATCTGAAGGTCTGTGATCTCAACTTCTGAAAGTGGGTGGAAAAGTGAGTTAGGGTGTCTTTGATACACACACTCACTGACACTTTATTAGGTATAGCTGGAAAATCTAATGCAACCCCATACAACAGTTCTACCATAAATTCCACTTTAATGAAGCTTCTGCTTTTTTAGTTTTTGTTCAAAAGCTACTCCTACGTTTAAGCGCTAATTGGTCACATAAATGTGTGAACATGAGAATACCACCGATCTTATCAAATTCTCATCAATAAGGTGGAAAAGTGTCAACATGTTAGATAATTATTTTAATATATAGACATTTTCAGATATTAAAAATACAATTAAAGTGACAACAGTCAATCACAGAAAAGAGGAAACTATGATTCATCAGCAATAGGTAATTTATATATAAGTACATTTAACCGTAAAAGGAACTGATTAAAGCGATGGACAACTGCAAGTACAAATCCAAAAGTGTGTGCATTTTCCGAACAACAGATTTTTTACATCAATGTCTCGGCGTTCAGGTCAAAGATTCACAAAGAACTGCTGGGGATTATCTCGCTGAAGTGAAACATTCATGCTACATAGGAGATAAATGTCATAATGAGCTTTCCTTGCCACCAAGCACTGTGTAAGTGCTGTAGGTCACACTCTGCTAAGGCAATTTGCAGTGATGTCCAATATCTTGCAATGTGTGTGTTTGTGTGCTTGCGCAGATATGTGTGAAGGCTAATGCACCCTGACAAGCTGATAACATATTTCTTGTCATGTTGTTTGACAGTGTTAACTAATAAAGATTGATTGCCCTTTGTTCCCTGTCAGAGACTCTTTGTACTATTGCCCTGCTGCTGTTTTGGTGAGTTTTTGTGCATTTGTGTGTGTAAAAGAGACACAGAGAAAGAAAAGGAGTGTTTCAGAAAGTCTTAGGGCTTCCCACTCCATAGATCAGATTCTGGTTGGACCCAACCCTCTCCCATGATGCTCTGCAGGCGAAAATCTTTGAAATACTCCAGCCGGTGACTAGAGGACAGAAAGAGAAATGTAACAGGTCATTCATGCAAAAAACGGTAACATATGTATGAATAAACTTATTGGCCACTTCATTAGGTATACCGGTTAAACTTCTTGTTAATATAAATGTCCAATCAGTCATTCACATGGTAGCAACTTAGTACATTTAGTCATGTAGGTATGGTCAAGACAACCTACTGAATTTCAAACTGAGCATCAAAAAGGTAATTTAAATTACTTCGAATGTGGCATGGTCATTGGTGCTAGACAAGCTGGTCTGAGTATTTCAGAAACTCCTAATCTGCTGGGTTTTTCTCACACGACCATCTCTAGGGTTTAAAGAGAATGGTCCAAAAAAGAGAAACTATCCGTCCATCCATTCATTTTCTTATGTTTATCCAATTCAGGGTCACAGGGGGTGCTGGAACCTATTCCAGCTGTCACAGGGCGAAAGGCGGAGTACACCCTGAACAGGTCACCACTCCATCGCAGAGCCAACAAAGAGAGGTACTACCATTCACGCTCACATTCACGCCTAGGTCAATTTAGTAACTCAAATAACCATTCATTACAGCTATCTTAGTGTTGTGGGTTATACATTCACTTTACACGCAAAAGATCCCTGGGTCGAGCTCAGGCAGAGACACAAGCCTCTTCCACAATGGGAGAGTTGTGTCAGAAAGGGCATCCAGTGTAAAAAACTGTGCCAAATTACTTATGCAGATTAATCCTCTTTGGTGACTCCTTTGGGAAATACAAGAGAGCTAATGAAGATACTCGTGACGAACGCATGCATCCCAGAAAGCACAAATCATTCAACCTTGAAACAGATGGGCTACAGAAGACCACAGTGGGTACCATTCCTGTCAGCTAAGAACAGGAAACTGAGGCTACAATTCAGACAAGCTCATCAAAATTGGACTACAGAAGACTGGAAAATGTCTCCTGGTCTGATGGGTCTCAGTTTTAGCTGTGGATCATCAATAGTTCAGGATAGCGGTGTAATGGTGTGGAGGATATTTTCTTGGCACACTTCAAGTACCATCTGAGCATTGTTTAAACACCACAGCCTTCCTGAGTATTGCTGCTGGTCATGCCCATGCCTTTATCACCACAGTGTACACATCTTGTGATGTTTGCTTCCAGTCACATGCACCACGTCACAAAGCTCAAATCATCTCAAACTGGTTTCTTGAACATGAAAATGAGTTCAAATGGCCTCCACAGTCACCAGATCTCAATCCAACAGAGCACCTTTGGGATGTGGTGCAACAGGAGATTTGTATTATGGATGTACAGCTGACAAATCTGCAGCCACAGTGTGATGCTGTCATCTCAATGAACCAAAATCTCTGAGGAATGTTTCCAGCACTTTGCCATGAAGAATTAAGGCAGTTCTGAAGGGGAAAGGGGTCCAGCCTGGTATTTAGCAAGGTGAACCTAATGAAGTGGCTGGTGAGTGTATAAGCAGTATATTCAATTTTAAATGCTGAAGCTGGTTAATGCAGATATAAAAGGTAAAATGTAGAGATTGCACTGAGAGTACATTTTAATCTACACTTAAATCTCAAAAGATTATTTTAAAAAGTTGCTTCAGTCATTTTACACATGAAGATCTGTTTGATCTGTGAAATGTCTCTGGGTTTAAAGGACACTTTCAATCTTGGCTTGCATTATATGAAACTTACAATGTAAATGAGACTTTCTTTAGGAGTTTAACTCATCACGGGGTCTCAAGCACATAACCTTCAGTGCTTTGGTTTTGACAGTACTTTTTAATATTTGCCTCCATCTGCTAAATTTATTTAAGTGCAACACTGAACTGCTGTAGTACCACTTCATCTCAAAAACTTTGTGTACATGACCTATGTGACATCGAACTGTACTTGTAAGAGTCAGCACACTTACAAGTTAGGCTTTTGGCCTTCCACTATCTCATCCTTGGGGATTGGATAAAGAGCCTCATATGTTCGCTTCTCTCCTGATCCATGGATAGCGTAGGAGTTCATCTTGTTGACATTGGGAGGGAAATATGACCAGGGGATGAGAGCCTCACCCGTCCACCTGTCTCCTGTGATCTTGGTAGTGAACACCATGGGCAGCTGTTGCTGTAGGAAAAAAAAATGTGAGTGATATCCCCTAAAACCAAAAGAGCCCGCTAATACCTTCACGACATCAGCCTACCAGGAATGCTTGGCCGACTCCTGACAGTAATAATATTAGGTGTTGTCCATGTCTAAAGTAAAAACACAGAGAAGACGTGTTATTATTTAACTGTGTATAAATATATGGCCAGAGACAGGCACAGAACAAGCGACCAGTTTGGTACTTACGGACAAAGCTCCACCTCCAGATAATTTTCTGTAGTACTATCAAGGAAGAAGGATTCCACAACTGATGAGATAAATGAAAATTAAGATAAGACTTTTAATCTCACGGTAATAAAATGCTTTAAAGGTGTTATTAACTTTATCATAACTAGAAAAAACAAAGTAATAATTAAATTACTCAAATCATTTACTTGAGTTACAGTCTAACAATATCATGCAAAAATAACCATTACATAAACTTTCAAATACGGTAATGCAAGCAACACACTCACTAACCTAGCAGTGTGTTCATTAGCTACCTAGATCATAATAGGGTTGGTTTCCAATCTATTAAGTAACATTAATGAGGCCAAATATGTGGGGCTCATTAAATGGAAATCGAACTTACTTCAGGTCAATTAGAACCGATTGTTATTACTCAACCTCATTCTGAGGTTTAATTGCTGTGTCGCCATAATAACGATAATGCAGTTACTATAATGATCCCATAAACAGACAGTCCCCAGTCTCCGCAGCCACATTGGACTTTATTCATAATCTTATTTCAGCTTGCAAAATGGTCTAAAATTGCATCATAGGGACTATATTATGCAATCATGACTGGAATAATGATGTGTACATAAGCGCAGCTACTGAGGAGCATGGGAACCATAAAAGCAACATGTGTATAATACTACAATCTAATCCAAGAGGCCATAAATGTAACCTTTGTAATGTCAATACATTTCAGTTTGAATTAACTTTGTGGAGTCTGGGGCTTGATGGTTTAGTAATTACTGTTTCTTACTGGTTAATTATACTTAAAGGATTAGTTTGACAATTTAGGAAATCTCCCTTAAACAATAAGCTGTAGACAAGAGTTGGTTAGCTTTGGTATATAGTAGTTACTTCTGTCGTGCACTGGTTTGTCTGTGTGCAATATAACTCAAAAAGTTATAAATTATAATACAATATAATAATTTTCATTATTTTTTTTGAGGATTGGAGTGTGGAACCAGTAACAAGCCATTGCATTTTGTAGGTGATCCAGATAAGGATCTGGGAATTTAAAAAAAAAAACCAACATGTGTTTTTACTATTCCAGGATAAGAGCAATTTCAAAAATGTAGCTTCCAGCTCCATAAATAATTGCTATGTTTGCATAAAAATTACAGTACAACATCTTCATATGGGTTACCATTATGAATTTTGTTTGGGACTCAAATAACATTCCAGGATTTCATGATCCAGAATGTCGAAATATATAGAGTTCACGAGAACTTCCTTATTGTGAGTTAGCAAATAATGATACAGACCTGCAACTGACTTCAAATTGTAGCTGAAACTCTGCTGATTCAGCAGAGTACCAACCCCTTTTGTGTTATACTAGATCTGAAAGAAATCTTCCATTACTGAAAAGTTGTGGTTTTCATGGTCAATGAACTGATTTTTTCACTCTCTAACCTATGCATGAAGTTTGTGCAATCTGAGTGCCTCTAAGGAGAATAATACATGGCATGCTAATTTGTGATTTTTAGAAGTGCTGGTAAGCTCACAGTTTCAAGGCTGCAACTTAATTTTGAATAGATGGATATATAATTGGGATCAGTGTTCTCACATGTACTTTGTGTACATACAACAGATTGCAATCATATTTCAGGGTGTGTGCCACCTCATGCCCACCTCTGGACATGCCCCTGAATTTTCACATTTGCAGTATTTTTTAAAATCTTTTGCAGACCTTTATCAGTGACTAATTACCTAAAAGCTTTTTACAAAAATAGTTGCACGTCTACAGTACAAAGCTCCTACCTTCTTACCCACCTTCATAATCCCAGAGTCCAGGGAAGGCCTGGCTGGGGGGCCCTAAAGGAGCAGCCGGGTCATTGAAGAACGGACCAGACACCTCCATCTTCAGGCCTCCTTGCCCATCGGAGAAGACGATCCTGATAGGGTCATGACTCACAGGGTTGCTGTCCCAGGTGTGTTCGATATCAAACTGCATTTGCGTCCCAGGACTGAAAGGAAAAAAAAAAGACCCTCAGGTTTAAAATCTGCAGTATAAACAGTGACACAGGGGGGATGAACAAGCAGCAAAACTTACACAGATTCACAGCATAGCAGACAATGGATAAGTGTTACAAACTGCAGCCAGTGAGCCACCCCCATGTTGTCCAGCTCTTTCTCTGGCTCCAGAGGAGTGCTCCAAGTGAGCTTGTAATGTCTTTAGACTCTTCAAGCAGTTTGTTATCAAATCAGGTTAATGCCAAATACACGTTACTCATTAACAAGACTGTAAAACTCACTTCCTGATCGTTCAAACGTTGAATTATCAAACTTACTTGATAAGGTTTGTGATTGAAACGGACCTGAATGCTGAACAAATCAACAGAGGAGCTTATTTTTCCAGTGTTGTAACTCTGGAACGTTTTAGTTCACATCCCAAAACCCATTTACATCTGTAGGAAAATCTGTCTACTAGGAAAGCTTTAAACCGCTGCTTCTGTTACTTTCTGACAACCTGAAAAAGCAGCCTGCTGAAAACCTCTCATGTGACATCGACAAGACGAAACTAGAGGGTTCTATTTCCTGACTCATCCTCTCATTGGTATCCCACGTAAGCGTCCATGTAGATAGGAACGTCTCGTACAAGACGGAAGGAATTCAGCGGCGCACATCCTTTCTTCCATTGGCTGCTGTGCGTTCGCTTCAAAACAGGAGGCGGAAACGGAGTGAGGGGTGTAAACTTGGTTTTCTACAGAAAACTCTGTGCGATACGTTTGTCTGATTTTTTTTAAGCGCTGTCTTTCTCGGAAAATGCGGTTGGCAGTTTGTTAGCAGGACCAGAACGCGGAGCTGTTAAGACTAATTTAGTCGAGATTGGTTAGCTGCTTCAGCTAATGCTAAGTGCAGGCTTTAAGTGTTTAATCTCGGTGGTGCTCGGCCGTAAGGTGCCAAACATAAACGGTTCTGTTCCTCTACAGGCTGCAGAACAAGTATGGATGCAGAGCTTGAGTTTTTACGTGATCAAGGTAAGAGGAAGCTTGGAGAATACGTGCATGTTTTTCTTAATAAAGCCTGAAGTTTGTTGGCTGCAGTGAGAAAGGCTCGCTGTGCCTTTCTAGTATGTTTTACAGTCTTTTTCTCTTTTTGATAATTAATAGGATTTGGGGCGCTACGTGCATTTTCAAAATTACAAGGTTTGATACCCTGACAGCTGTGAATCATACAGTGTGCGTCCTTGTCTTTGTATTTTCAGTCCGCAGGTTACATTCAGCTCTCAGCCAGTATCAACATGGGCACCGCACTCAATCCATATCATCTCAGGTACGAAGACATCATCTTAGATCTTTAAACTGATGCACGTTATTCAGCTTTGTATTTGGTGTCTGTGAGTACGCGTTTGGCTTTACCTTTATCCAGAAAGAACACAAGCACTCACCAGCCACTTCTTTTTGCCTTCAGAACTGCCTTCATTCTTTGTGGCATAGATTTAACAAAGTGTTGGAAACATTTCTCAGACATTTTGCTTCATGTCGCCATGATGGCATCGTTCAGATTTATCCGTGATGTGAATTTCCCCTTCTACCATTTCCCAAAGGTGCTCTGCTGGATTGAGATCTGGTGACTGTGGAAGCCACTTGAGTGCAGTGAACTCATTTTCATGTTCAGTAAACTGGTTTGAGATGATTTGAGCTTTGTGATGTGGTATGTTACCTTGCTGGAAGCAGCCAAAAGAAGATTCCCAGTAAAAGTGGTTGAAACCATAGCATCACCAACAAGGTCAAAAGTGGTCATGGTACAACTGCAAAAACTCAGCTGTACACAGTCAAATCTTGATGGTTCAAAGTAGAAAAGAGGTTAGGCCAGACTGGCTCTTACAGAGTAAGAAATGAAGAACAGATTATTGCAATAAAGGAATTGAATACATCTTTATTTTTTTAAAAACAACAACTTATTTATTTAAGGAACAGTTGTGAACGCATGTCCATGTATACAGACTACTCTTACAACAACCTATCGCCTTTTTTAAACAACACTTAAGCAATTCATGGTTATGTACATCTAAATTCCATCTCATTTGTTGAATGGTGAACTCAGCGTGACTGAATATTAGAATCATTACCTCTTTGGCTCTGATGTCAGTGTTACAAGCCTTGGGATTCTGTGGTTTACATCGAGAAATGAATTAACTCAGGCTGCTGAGGTTGTGAATTCGAGCTGCCTCTGCGGCTTGTGCTTTGTTTTTTTCCTTCTCATTCTTTCTATGAAGATTTTTTTCTCTGTAGTTGGCTTTTTCTCTGTAATAAAGACAAGCAATTATTGAACTCAAACTTTCTCTGGATAGGAAGTGTAACAACAAAGTTTAAATTCTACGCCCCTCCCACGTGTAGGGAACATCGCGACATCGGATTAAAGTTCATTTTGAAACTCATTTAAACCGTGATACAGTGTCGAGAAAAAACTTCCAGGCAATGTATATTCACCATTGAAATGTTTGTTGGGTTGGTACAGTGGTCATAAAGACATCGATGTAGTCAGCAACAGTACTCAGTGGTGTTTAAATAATGCTCAGCTGGTGCCAAAGAGCCCGAAGTGTACCAAGAAAATGCATTGCGTTAGCCTCATACCATAATTGCCTAAGTCATTTTTTTGCCAAATTGTGATCTCTGCCTAACTAAAACAATGACAATGTTTTTTCTTGTGTTTTTTCTTGTTTTCCAAAAACATTGAAATATGACTTGGGCAGTTATGCTATGAGGCTAACAATTGCACACATGACACCATCACTACCAGCCTGAACCATTGGTACAAAGCAGGATTGATCCATATCTTCATGTTTATGCCAGATTTTGATCCTGTCATCCCAAGGTCGCAGCAGAAATAGGAGTCATGAGATCAGGCAATGTTTTTCCAGTCTTCTATTCTCCAATTTTCATGACTCTGTGCAAACTGTAGCCTCAATTTCCCCTTCTTAGCTGACAGGTGTAGCACTTGGTGTGGTCTTCTGTTGCTGTAGCTTAGTTGCCTCAAGGTTCAATGTATTGTGCTTTCAGAGATGCTCTTCTGCACACCTTGGTTGTAACGAGTGGTTATTTGAGTTACTATCGCCCAGAAACCTGCCACTCACTGGAATTTTTTTTTGGACAATTCTTTGTAAACTCTAGATATAGATGTGGGAAATTCCCAGAAGAGCAGCAGATTATGAAATACCCAGACCAGTTCGTCTGGCACCAACAACCATGCCACATTCAAAGTCACTTAAATCACCTTTTTCCCCCATTCTGATGCTAGAATCAAGATGACTTCAGGAAGTCATCTTGATCCCAGATGCATTGAGTATCTGCCACGTGACTACCATTGATTACATATTTGTGTCAGCGAGTAGTTGAACAGGTGCAGCTAATAAAGTGGTTGGTGAGTTTATATGAATGACAGATTTGATCAATGACCTGTCACCTTTCCATTTGCATTTTGTTTACTTATCTAAGGAAACTGCAGGCTTTAATAAGTAACTGGTTCTAACTCTCACCTCGTTTGTCTTATTTTTGTAGGTTGAGGAAGAAAGACAGGTAGAGTCTCCTGCACCCTGGATCTTAGACAGAGGGTCAGTTCCTCATTTTCACCTCACTTCATAGACATTTCAGAGACACACGTGGGGAATATAAATAAAATGGAGGAAAAAATCACACACACAACTGACAGTATCATTCATCTGTGTTACAGTATAATGGCTCCTCTGATAGCTGAATATGATCGGCACATGGATGAAATGACCGAACAGCTGCAGAGATATCAGGTAAAATCAACGGAAATAACATACTGAAACATTCTTTGCTTGAAATGTTCAAACACACACACTTATGAAATATGATAATAAATATTCTGTAGGTGCATACTGAAGTGGTGTTATTTACATATCAAAGCCTTCAAAAGATGTTAAAATAATATTCCCAAGCTCAGGACCTTATTAGACATACTAGAACAGAAATGTATCTTAATCTTGAGATTTCTTGGCCTGCAGGTGCTTTAAATGTATGAGGATGTTAGTAATGACACTGAGTCTTCATGTGCTTGTGTAAATCAACAGGCGCAGATGACAGATGTCAAAGTGAAGTTGGAGAGGGTTGTTAAGGAAAATGAAAGGTAAAAACACAAAGTCCTCTCCTATCAATATCTATGGAATTGGTTGTGCAACAGAAAATAATGACAAATGTAAAAATGTCATCAGTTACTTAAACTTGTTGTGAGAGATGGTATGGTTCAATATTGTATATGAATTAGTTTCTTTTTACATTTAGTGTCTGATTGTTTTTCTGTCCCACCACAAATCGGGTTGCTGTAAGTAGTGTGTTCGTTTGTCTAGTAATTAGCTGTTTGATTAGGATTTTGACTGCTTGACCATTTACATTCCAGCCAAATAATTAACTTAATTAAAATTGTTGTGATTTATTTAACACTTAAAACTTTGTGCAGTAATCATTTTTTTAAAATGAAATAACATTTTGAGTATTAAACGCCAGCATCCACCACCTTTTAAAGGCTTCATGCAGAGCTGAGAGAGTCTGTTGAGAAGCAGCTTCATGCCCTGCCCATGGCTTCAGGAGTAGAGGGCAGCACACTGGAGGAGGATGCAGTCATCAAAAATCTCCAAGAACAGGTCCAGCTGTCTGAGCAGGTCTGCATAAATATTAATTTGCTAAGTCTAAACCTTTGGAAATTAAGAACATAGTAGCATATGTTTTTTAACAACAAACATTTGTGGTAGCCTTTCTAGCCTGTGTGCATGTCCATGGCTTCGAGCTTGAAACCACCCACTCACAGGACTTTTTCCACATTATTCTGTCTCTACACACTAGGACTCAAAAGATAAGAGGGTTTCCAAGTGTTCCTAAATTTCTGCATATATTATAAAACTTAAGAGCAAGTACACTATTATAAACAAAAATATTGGGCCACACCTTCGTTATCCTTGAATTCAGGTGTCCCATTGCCTCAGGTGTACAAAATCAAGCGCCTAGCCATGCAGTCTGCCTTTACAAATATTTATGAAAGAAAGGGTTGTTTTAAAGAGCTCACTGAAATCCAGCGTGGTACTATAATAGGCTACCACCACTGTAACAAGTCAGTTTGTAAAATTTCTTATCTCCTAGATATTCAACTATCAAGTGTAAGTGGTATTTTTACAAAGTAGAAGTGTTTAGTAACCACAGCAGCTCAGCCACATAAAGGCACAGAGTGGGGCTGAGGTATGAAATGCGTAAAAATTGTCAACACTCTGCTGACTCAGTAACTGCAGAGTGGCAAACCCCTTCTGGCATTAACATCAGTTAAAAACTGCGCTGGTTTCAATGGGTTTCATGGGTTTCAGTGGCTTAAAAGCTGCAGGTAAGCCTTATCTCACTAAGCGTCGGATGGAGTGGATGCCAATGTGAAATGTGTTCTGGAGAGTGCGACTCATGCTTTTCTATCTGGTGGTCTGATGTCAAAGGAACGTTACAGAACTGCCTGACTGCATTGTGCAAACTGTAAAGTTTGGTGGCTGAGGGATAATGCCATGGAGTTGTTTTTCTGGAGTTTGCCTGGGCAGCTTAGGTCCATTGAAGTGAAATCCTATTGTTTTAGCTTATCTAGACATTTTTTAAAATTCTATGCTTCCAACTTTGTGGTAACAGTTTGGGGAAGGCCCTTTTCTATTCCAAAAGTGCACAAAGTCAGGTAGTGTAGTAGACTCTTAATTTTCAAGCATGTACAGGTGATGCATGAAATCCAAAAATGTTCCTGTAGGACCATGGTGCTACATATACAACAAAGAAACACACACAACTATGAAATTGTGTGGTTGGATGAGTTTGGTGTGGAAGAACTTGAGTGGCCCACACAAAGCCCTGGCCTCAACCCCATCCAACACCTTTGGAATGAACTAGAAGAACGTTTGTGAACCAGGCCCTCCTGTCCAATATCAGTGTTTAACTGCAAATAAGCTCTTATGGATGAATCGACAAACATTCCCACTGACACACTCCAGAATCTCATAGAAAGCCTTCTCAGAAGAGTGTAAACTGTTAGATATGCAATGGGGAGACCAACTCCATATTAATGCCTATGAATCAATCAGAATCAGAATACTTTATTAATCCCCAGTGAGAAATTACTTAAATGGATTTAGGGATGTCCTAAAAGCTCCTGTAGGTGGCCCAGTACTTTTGTCCATACAGTGTACATGTACATGGTATTAAGAGTTTCGTAAGGTTGGCTTTCCATAGTGCAGAAATGAAACATAGATATAGTTTTAAAGAAGCAATTCATTTATAACTATAGAAAAAGGAAATCACAGCATCTTAAATTTTAAAATGAATTAATTCAAATTTGGGACTCATTCATCCATAAACATTTTTGGAATTCTATCTACAAAAAAGAAAGAATTGTTCAAATTCTTCCCAGCACTGTTACTGAAGTTCCCATAAATGTGTTGCTCTTGAGGTTTTCTTGCTGTTCTGTCCAGTTCGCCCCAAACCAGCTCAATTGGGTTCAAGTCTAGAGACTACTAGCCTTCTATCATTTGAAAGATACCTTGTAGGTCTTTGCTTTAAAGGCATTATCTATGACTATCCAATCTGTCTTCCTTTGATACTTGCCTTTTTCCTCACCATTCTGATAGGATTTAACAGCACTGCTTACCTCTAGTCTAGTCCTAATAATGGATCTGGGGATTGCGCTAACACACTCTGTTCCAGCACTGCCTTTGTGCAGACAGAGGGCATGTAAGGTTAATTGGTTAATTTAAGTTCATGCTACAGGAAAGCTGAAAGTTAACCAATTCTTTAATCCCTGAAAAGTTTTTGGTGACCTAAACATTTTTTCTTCCAGTTCCCTCTTGTTTTTTTTTTTACACTTTGTTCCAGTGCAGCCAAATTTATGGTCTACTTGTAGTATGCTAGGATCAAAAGTAACAGCATTTCTAGAGATGAAACGATCAGTTGATTATTTGATTAGACACTAAACGGGAAGTTAACCTGCACCAATTTTATAGTATTGAAGTATTGGTTCTTTTTCAGTGTACGGCTGTATCTATTTGTCATATCTGACAACAACCTGAATGTATTAGGGGCTTGTGCTGTTCACTCACTGACCAAATAAAAACTGTTTAAATACATAACATTGAATATGGGTTCCACTTAACATTCAGTTGATCAATCAAGAAATAATTGGCTGATTATTTATTTATGAAAGTATTTGTTAGTTGTGGCCCTAAATCTTGTGAGCAGCAGTCATTACCAGACTGCTGAGTCCTTAAAAAATAAAGTTTTAGTTTTTTGGAACTTTTAAATGATGACAGATAATTCAAATGTTTTTTTTTTCCATTTCAGGGAAAAAACTGTGCGTGAAACAACTCGAAAATGTATTAATAGGTGCTGTTATTGAAGAATAGACCCTTATAATTCCTGTAGGCACTGAAACTACAACAGGCTCCTGACTGGGCTAAAGTGAAACTGCTATGTAGCTGGATGCTGTGAACGTTCATCGTGACTTGAAATTAGATTAGAAGATCAATATTATTTTGATCTCTGTGGCTTCATTGGAGAGTAGAGGGAAACAGCCACTCTAGCTTTGTCAGAGTTGGTTACTGACAGCTAAACATTTGTGCCTTTATGCATGTGCAACTTTGGAAAACAATACTTAATTGTTTTTCAAGTCATGAGCTCACGCCGTGGTGCTATTAACTGAATGCAGCACAGTCTTTCCCAGCAGTTCTGCACGCTCTTATAATGGAGCTATCATTACAAATTTTAATAATTTTTAACAAAACCCAGGTCATAAATTGGACTCAGTGGTGATTTGTTTTCCTTCTAATAAGATGCAGCATAGGGTATTTAGAAGCCACTAATTGTCACCAGAATCAGAATACTTTATTAATCCCAGGGGGGAAATTTTATTTTGTTACAGATGCTCAGCCATATATAAATTCGAAAGGTAGTAGATACAAGTATGAGCAGTAAGAAATATGATAAAAAAAATAAACCTGTTTGCATGAATTGCCATATGTAGCATAAATAACTCTATAGTTAAACTATGTAAAATGTGAATATTTGCAATGTAGTGAAAAGTTATAGAGTTTGATGGCTACAGGTAGGAATGATTTCCTATGGCATTCTGTGGTGCATCTTGGTGGAATAAATCTGCTGCTGAACGTCCCCCTTTGCCTGTCCAACACGTCATGGAGAGGGTGTGAAGGACTGGCCAAAATTGTCCTTAACTTTGAAAGCATTTTTTCAAATACATGGGCCAGGCTTGGCCATCAAATAGGCCGGGGTGGTGGTAGAGGTGTTAGGATGGAGGGTGTGAAGAGGGCCATGAGACTGGGGGTCAAGGGAGGAGGTTGTAGGGCCCTGAAGAGGATGTGAGGTGAGGGAGTGGCTGGTGGTTTCAGGCCAACAGCAGGAGGGGTGGAGGTGTGGGCTGCTGCCACAGAGTCAGATCTGCTAAAGAACAGATTTGCCACGCTGCCTTCAACACCTCTGCCCCTGTTTGTTCTTAAAACTATTGATTGTCTTCATGCCACTCCAGACCTCTCTGATATTGTTCAGCTGTGGCATCCCCTCCAGCTTCCTCATGTATTTGTCACTGAGAAAGTAGAGCTGTTTTCTGTGTCATCTGTAATATTTTCTGGTCAGTGCAAAAGGATGTTTGTTATTC
This sequence comes from Etroplus canarensis, assembly GCA_015106775.1. Lineage (NCBI taxonomy): Eukaryota > Metazoa > Chordata > Actinopteri > Cichliformes > Cichlidae > Etroplus > Etroplus canarensis. The sequence continues at coordinate 710 of VUQH01090042.1, read as the reverse complement.
TTATAATTGCTAGTACAGGTGTCTCAAACCTGCAACTCTTTTGCCCATCTCCAGTGGCTCGCTGTGGCTTTGACAAAAAACTAATCCAATTTCTTTCCTTTCAAAACTGGGGGCTTGAGCTACACCAACAAAAAATCATGTGGAAAAACATTTCTACCATAAGCTCACTGCATTTGCCTAAAAAGATAAAAGATGTCACAGCTGACTGAAGTCAGTGTTTTTCCTGTCTCAAAATGAGTCTTTAGGTTGACTGTACATGTACACTACTAGTCAAAAGTTTGGACACACCTACTCATTTAATGGTTTTTCTTTATTTTCAGAACTATTTATATTGTAGATTCTCACTGAAACCATCAAAACTATGAACACATATGGAATTATGTAGTGAAGGAAAAAAGTGTGAAATAACTCAAAACATGTTTTATATTTTAGATTCTTCAAAATAGCCACCCTTTGCTTTGATTACCGCTTTGCACACTCTTGGCATTCTCTTGATGAGCGTCATGAGGTAGTCACCTGAAATGGTTTTCCCGTCACAGGTGTGCCTTGTTAAGGTTCATTTGTGGAATTTCTTGCCTCAGTGGGGTTGGGACCATCAGTTGTGTTATGCAGAAGTCAGGTTGGTACACAGCCGACAGCCCTATTTGACAACTGTTAGAATTCATATTATGGCAAGAACCAATCAGCTATGTAAAGAGAAACGGCAGTCC
>VUQH01090041.1:54549-82032 GCA_015106775.1 Etroplus canarensis | reverse complement strand
ACGCCCCCCCCCCTTTTTTAAAAATTATTATTTTTATTTATCTAATTTTTTTTTGCTCTCTTAATTTATTTTTATTTTTTCTATTTTTTATGATCCAAGGGTATGCAGTCTGTGTGTGTAGTGGGTATATGTATGTATGTATGTGTATATGTTATGTTTTTGTGAAATAATTTTGAAAAAGACAATAAATATATTGACAAAAAAAAACCCAGCAGCATATGAAATAATCAAGCCAGTGGCTCTCTAACAAACACTCCCTCCACATCCTACATGAACTGAATCCCAGCATACTGGAGGTAATCTGGATCCTAGATTGTGATATTTTAATTAGAACAGCAAGACAATATCAATGAACTTTTCCTATTTAAATTTTGTATGAAGATATGATGTAAACCATCTCACAGTGATAATGATCATCTTCTAAAGTTAATCAAGTCTAGGCTGAAAGACTTTTTCCATCTCATGTAAATTTTTCATGTGCATCTAAAGGTTTTTGAATAATCAGACACACCCAACCAAACGCATAACCTCCTTTGGATGTAAAACGCTTTGCCTGCTTAAGGCCTCTCATCACAAGCTTCCGATGTCCGTTTTAATTGTTAGCAGCTAAATTCACTTAAGTTATTTGCATGTTAAAGAAACAAAGAGGAAGAGAGAAAAAACAAAAGGAAAATAAACAGAATGGTACAGCAGAACTTTTTTCTGAAGCTCACAGTAATCTGATGGCACTTTGGAGGGAACGTGAGCTTTATATTCTTAACCTCAAAGATAAATATCTGGCTGTATAAAAAAATACAAATAGCCCCACAGTCAGTTGCATATACAAGGGTCAATTAAATACTTTTACTTTTGATATCTGAAAAAGTTAAAAATTCCTCTTTTGGTATTTTTATATATATATTTACCACATACACCATTTAGAGGTATTTCGATTTATGAAAGTTTTGGGTATATTAACAAAAACAGTTTGCTAACGTATGACAGAAAAGAATTAGGAAATTATTTAACAATCTTTGGCTGCAGACTTCAAGAATGAAACTGGAATTAACAGTACAAACAGCAAACAAACAAACTGTACCTGTTAGAAGAGTGGTGAGCAGCAGAACTCTCATCATGTTTGTGATTTCACTCCCACAGCAGGGTTTGTGCGCCTCTCTGCTGCTTCAGCTCTTTCTAGACTACTGCCTTCATTTCCTGTGTTACCGCAAACTCGCAGGACTCAGATCAGCCTTCAGCTTTCCCCCCAGCAATGGCACAGATATGATTTGTAAAATATTCAGTAGTTTATAATAACTTTACACCCCCTCTCAAGCACAGTAAGTGTAGCTCATTGATGAACAGTACAGAAATGAATACAACGGTATTACTTTCCTTTATAACATTACATTTGATTGTCAAAAACATTGACCTCTTGTGTGAAAGCCCATTCTTGTCCTTAAAATTAGTAGGACAAAAACAATGCTAGCTGGGGCTCCAGTAATAAACTTTTTCCAGATCTTTTATTCGTATGCAAGCCACTGCTGCAAAAGTAAAGGGCCACCTACACATTTCACCCACAGAAGAGTTTATGACCTCTCATTCTAAAGCCATACACATTGATATGGCGTTGGTCCCCCCCCTTTGCAGCTATTTAATTTAATTCAGTTTTATTTATATAGCACCAATTCGCAACAAACATTGCTTCAAGGCACTTTACACTATCAAGTAAAGACCCTACAGTTTTAGTGAGAAAATCCCAACATTCAGATGATCCTCTATGAGTAAGCATGTGGTGACTGTGGGAAGGAAGAACACCCTTTTAACAGAAAGAGAGCTCCGGTAGAACCAGGCTCAGGGAGGGGCAGCCATCTGCCTCGACCAGCTGGGGGTGAGGGGAGAGAGAAGAGAGAAAGGAGAGCAAAGAGAGACACATTGGCAGCTACAACAGCTCCCACCCTTCTAAGAGGGGTTTCTGTAAGATTCTGGAGTGTGCCTGTGGGAATTTTTGCCCAGTCATCCAGAAGAGGTCAGACACTGATGTTGGACTGGCTCACAGTCTGTATCCCATTTCATCTGAAAGGTGGTGGATTAGGTTCAGGACAGAACTCTCTGCAGGAGAGTCAAGTTCTTCCACACCAAACTCATCCAACCTCACCTTCATGGGCCTTGTTTTGTGCTCTGGTGCACAGTCTTGCTGAAACAGAAAAAGGGTCTTCTCCAATCTGTTCCCATGTATCTCGGTCAGCTACGGCATTACAACTTCCCATAACTGGGAGGTGCTCAGTCTAACCCAGGCAAAACAGCCTCATAGCTTAATCCCTCCTCCACCAAGCTTTTGGTGGCACAATGCAGTTGCTCAGTGATGTAAGGCTCGCGTGTAGCTACTTGCCCATGGAAACATGCTATGAAGCTCCAGGCATGCAGTTTTGTGCTGATGTTAATGTCAGAGGAGGGTCGGTCACTTTTTCCTCACTGTGCTCCTCAGCATTCAGCAATCCCACTCCAACTTTTCATGGTCTGCTGTGACTTCCACTTTGTAATAATACCACTTATAGTCGATCATAGAATATCTAGGAAGGAAGAAATGTCACCAGCTGACTTGTTGCAGCAGTGGTATTAAATTATTGAGCTCTTTAGAAAGACCTATTCTTTCACAAGTGTTTGTAGAGGCAGACTGTACAGCTAGCTGCTTGATTTTATACACCTGTGACAATGGGACTGAATGAAACACATGAATTCAAAGATTAAGAGGTGTACCAATATTTTTGTCCATATAGTGTCCATGTTACTCTCTATTTAGAATGTACCGTTTCTTCTTTTTGTCAGAAATTTTGCCTCCTTTACGAAGGGAAGAAAAAATAAAAAACACACACATTTAGACCTTTTGTCATGTTTTCCATGTGAGAGTGGGGAGAGGACCCAAGTGCAGGACTCCGAGACAGGCAGGATTAAACACAAAAGGCTTTATTTAGCCAAAACTCACACGAGGTACAAAGTCCAAAAGCTGAAGCCAGGCTCAGGAACAGAGACTCACACATGGGCAGAAACACGTCTGACAACATCAACGACCTAATGACTAACGAGAGACAGGAGGGTGAGGAGCACAGGTGACAACAATCAGGGGCAGGAAGCAAAACTGAACACAATACACAAGACTGCACAGGTTTCAAAGTAAAACAGGAACAAGGACAGGACTGAGTGACACAAAAATGAACTTGACGAGGACACTTCCACAGACAGGGCAGGAGACAGAGACTCAGACTAAACACACAGAAGACAGACCAGACAACAAACATGATCACACATAGCCAGAACCTGGAGGAGAATAAAAGGAGAACTAAAATGACCTAAACCCTAAGGCTCTAATAAAAAGACAACGGAAGGCACAGAAGAGGGTCTAGAGTCAAAATAACAGAACAGAAACTCGCAACTCTAAAAATACAAAACTGGACAACAAAAACACAGGATCATGACACCTTTAATTGATTTTTGGTTTTTCCTATAAAAGAAAAAAAATCTTAACATTATGATGAGCATGTTTTAAGTGGAGAAACTACTGTCTCTGAATTATCTCACCCACTCTACTGGCACCATAAATGTCTCAACTTCAACTGCGTTTTTATTGTATTTTTTAATTCTCTCTCTTGTTTCAAGATACCTAAATTTGCCTTTACTTTGTTTTAAAGAAGGGAGAACATTTTGTGCCAAAAGTGTCACTCAAAGCTGGCTCCAAATCAGTCCCCGCAGAGTTCCAAAGTAAAAAGCCCAACTTCAGTCATAAAAATAAAATGTTTACAGTACAGAAAATGTTTTTTGAGCTGCATGGATACTTTTCCCCATTTAGAATATTTTTTTGTTACTCATTCATCTGTGTTTTACTATGGCTTAAAGTTAAGGGCGTGGCCTGTTTTATTGTTATGCCACAGCGCTGGAGATCTCCACCATGTTTAAGGTGCTGGTCCATTTGGGAGAATTTGTGTGGTGCAGCCTGTCCGAGAAGTTTGTGCTCCAGTTTTGGTGAGTGAAATTCTAGCATCACTAACTGGCCAGTTTTGGCGTCTGTGCAGTGTGCCTGTACAGCTTACGAATTAATTATAACACTCTACCCTTCTGGCCTCAAGGGTCACTTCTGGGTTTAATACCAACAGGGCAGCAGGCAAAATGCTAATGCAGAGGCTTCAACATAATTCTGCCAAAAATCGGGTTTGCTCAGCTTAGATTCACTCAGTTGGTTTACCCTGAAAGTCCACTCATCACCTACAGAGGATGTGCATCCCACCGTAGGTGCCTGACCTGCAGCGTTAAGGCAAGATAAGAGGACAGCTTCCATCACAATGACATCTATGCATCCTTGGACTGGCTGCAGTTGTGACTGTGTTGAAAAAAAAAAATGTCTGTTCACACTTAGAGCTAGCTAAGGGTGTTAGGACAAATGACGGTGTTAAATACAAAACCATCCGTCCTGTGTGTATGTGTTTTCTTTTTTCGTCAGGCAAGAGCATCACTTTTCTTGCAATGTGGTCCAAGGTGTGAAATGAAACCTTGTGCAACATTTCATCCTTGGGGGGGGTTTCACGGGGAAACGTAATTATGATGCTGTGGCGAACACACTGTATGGTACGCGTCCACGCCTATTTTTTCTTTGAACAAGGGAAGGAAGCTTTGCTTTGACCTGAGAATTCAGAGAACACTTTATCCCATATTGATTGTGTTTCATCAAGCACAGCTGGAAGTAAAAGAAATTCTTTAAGAGCCCGAGAACAATCCATGTCTACGCCTAACTTGGTGTCTCTGTGAGGGTCCGTAGCACAGATAAATCCTATTGCCAGCATTCTTATGAACAGGAAACTGAGGCTGCAGTGAAGACTCATCAAAACTGAGCAGTAAAAGACTGAAAAATGTTGCCTGGTCTGATGCGTCTCAGTTTCTGCTGTGATATTCGGATGGTAGAATTTGCTGTAAACAACATGAAAGCATGGATCCACCCTGCTTTATATTAACAGTTCAGACTGGTGATGGCAGCGGTGGTGTAATGGTGTAGGAGATATTTTCTTGCCACACTTTGGGCCCTGCTTGTTGAGCATCATTTAAACATAGCCTACCTGAGTACTGCTGCCGATTATGTCCTTCCCTTTATGACCACAGCGTACCCATCTTCTGATGGCTGCTTCCAGCAGGATAAAGTGGCATGCTGCAAAGCTCAGATCATCTCAAACTGGTTTCCTGAACGTGGCGCTTCTCATCGTGGATGTGCAGCAGACAAATCTGCAGCAACTGCATGATGCTGTCACGGAGCAAAATCTCTGAGGAAGGTTTCCAGGACCTTGTTGAATCTATGGCATGAAGAATTAAGGTAGTTCTGCAGGTAAAAGGGGGTCCAGCCCAGTACTAGCAGGTTGAATCTAATGAAGTGGCCAGTGAGTGTATGTCTGCTCATTAGTGGACCACCCAAAGTTGTCTCAAAGCGAGCCTTATTATTTCCGAAAGCACAAACACAGTGGAGAGCTCCAGTTCGGTAACCCGAATTCGTGAAGGTGAGGCCTGGCAGACACTGATTGGCTCCAGTGCCTGCTGCAGACCACAGTTCACCCTAACTGTTGTCATGGCAGAGACTAAAACCATTTTTGTAGCAGGTTTTAAATATGTTTACTTATGTTTTAAAGTTGGACATTTTAACACTGGAGTTTGTGGGGACTGATGTCCAGTTTTGGAGCCAGCTCTCATATGGATGCTAGAGAAGCTGTAGGTTTTTTCTCTGCACATGTGTGTTGGCTTTACTTTCAGCTCTGGGATATACTGTCAGACTTAGAAAATGCATTTTTTTGTTATTAGTTAGAAGAATGTCATCCACCTGAAAGACCTAAAATGAAACTGCCTTTGTGCAATAAAGTAGCCAATCATAACTCGCCCACCAACACTCCACTCTGTCTTTTTGTTTTTCTTACCTGCTTCCCTAAGACTAAACCTCAGAATTATCTTTAATTTTATCACGTTAACATGTAAAAATCAAAATTACATTCAGGTTATTTTTACTGATGCGCCTCCATCATCAGATAACAGGCTCTCTGCTGTGATTCAGCACAGTGGGACAGTTGATAGCTCTGACTGGACATGCCCCCACATTTTTCTTAATTGTGGGCTGAGTGCTGCAGTATGAGCTAGTCTCTCCGTAACCACTGTTTATTGTTGTTTTTTCACACTCTGATCACAGAGGATGTGGTTTGTCATGAAGACAGGGCAACTGTTACATGCACTGCCCTGTTCTGTGGTGAACACTGCTCCACTTTCAGCCAGGACGCTTGTTCAGCTTTTTCTTTCTTTTTTTTTTGACCTTTCTGATTCTCTTAAAGTGGCTTGCAAAACACCCGGTGTTGTGTTTGTGACGCTGTTCTTTCGTCATTGCCTGAATTTTCCTGACAGAGCTTGAATTTTCACATTTATAGCCTTTTGTCAGAAAGTCCAGCACAGCAGCAGACTGGGGACTGAATGACTGTCGAGCTAAAGCCAAGAAAACAATGACAAAAGCGATACTTTGCTGATTTGCTGAGGCATTTACATGCATCAGAGTGTATCCAAGAAGCCTGTAAGGGACATACAACAATATATGAAATTGGGACATGTTTCATTTGTTTAAGCATTATTTAAGCATGTCAATAAATAATATGTGAGGCCCTTAATGCAATCCTGTTATTAATGTGAAACTCATTCTGACACTCCGCATTAAATCCTACTGATATGGTGATGGATGAGTGCACAAGAGGTACACTATATGGACAAAAGTATTCAGTCACCTACACAGTTGGTCCTCCCTTTACAGTTAGAACAGCTCCCACTCTTCTGAGAGGTGGGTTAAGATTTTGGAGTGTGTCTGTGGGGGATTTCTGTTCATTTATCCAGAAGAGCATTTAAAAGTTCAGAATCTGATGTTGGACGAGAGGGCCTGGCTCACAATCTCTGTTCTATTTCATACCAATAGGTGTTGGATGGGGTTGAGGTCAGGGCTCTGTGTGGGCCGGTCAAGTTCTTCCACACCTTGCTTAGTGCACTGGGGCGCAGTCAAGCTAGAACAGAAAACTGTTCCCACAAAGCTGGAAGCATGAAGTATGATTTTACTTTATTGGGGCCAACACCCCATGGCATTATTCCTCCTCCACCAAACATTACAGTTGGCACAATGTAGTCAGGCAGGTAATGTTTTCCTGGAACCAAACCCATATTGCCACACAGAGAAGCGTCATTACTCCACAGAACATGTTTGTACTGCTCAGAGTCCAGTGGCGGTGTGCTTTACAACACTCCATCCGATGCCTGGCGTTTTGCTTGGTGATGTGAGCCTCAACACTTTGCAACCTTACGTGGTCTGTCACCTTGTGGCTGAGTTACTGTTGTTCCTAAACGCTTCCACTTTGCAATAACGACACTTAAAGCTGACGGTGGAATATCTAGAGGTGAAGAAATTTCACTAACTGACGTGTAGCAACTGTGGCTAGCATTCAGTGAGCACTCCAGAATGACCCATGCCGTCACAAATGTTTGTAAAGCAGACTGCATGGCTAGCTGCTTGATTTTACACACCTGCGGCAATGGGACATAATGACACACCTGAATTCAATGATTAAGAGTTGTGGCCCAATACTTTTGTCCATATGGCGTACCTTCTCAAACAAGTTAATAGTGAGATCTGTGAGTAAAGAAGGGATCTTGTAATAGAGTAGTGAGTTCTTTATTTAACATGACACTGGATATTAAAGAGTATTCATATTCATGAGCAGCTAAAATGAATTTTAAGATAGATATCTTTCTTTGTAAGCAATGACTTTATGTTAAACCCAAAGACTGTATAAGAAAGATGAACGCAGCCACTACGTAACCGTAGCCACCCATTGGTTAGTGAGGTCCCATTGAGAAGCCTTGAGCTGTTTTGAAACCAGACTTGATGAGCGAAGGGTGGATCTGGCTGAGAAACACTCACAAGGTAGTCCTGACCTAAAGTCCTTCTGGACACAAATCAGGACCATAATTTATAAAAAACTTAACAAAACAAACAAACATCATTTTGTGTTCAGTAAAACCTGAAACTCGTGACTGAGGCCATAAACTGGAACGTGCTTCCTAACATCACAGATGAAGGGCGGTTTTCTCCTTAGACATCTTCTGCAGCCAGAGGAGTCGCCCCCTGCTGGTAACTTGCAAATAATGTCTCCACATTGGCATCACTGATCAGACACAGAAGCTCTGTCCATCTTTCTCATCTGTCAATACAGTCTACGCTTAAAACACAGTGCCTTTGAAATTAATATTATACAGGTGCGTTACTGACCCCTAGTGTCTAAAATTGGGATTTTTTTTAGCATGGGTGGATAACGATGTAAAAACTTCTTGAAACATTTGTCTGTTATTTTTCAGAAAGAATATGCACAGTTTCTAGCTTTGTTCTGGGAAAAGCAGCCATCTCTTCACCACCAGGTGAAGGTGAGTTCATAGAAGTAGTCGTAGCTCTTGGACAGGAAGCTTTTCTCCATAACGTGAGGCTGGATGCTCACCCTGTAGCCCTGATGCTCGATGTCCATCTTTACACAGTCCAGCAGGTCCTTGACCAGCGGGGCAGCCTTCCACGGCCCGAATGTCACCACTGACTCTTTATCCGCCTCCAGGCTGCTGATGGCGTGATCATAGAAACCCAAATCCTCCTCCGTCCTCAGCACGCAGATTATGATGGGGGAGTGGCGGGCTGCGATGGCCTCGGCTCTAGCGATACGAATCAGTACCTGGAAACAGGAAAGAACGTGCCTGCTGGTTTTTCTTTAACATGCATCTTAAATATATCCTATCACTAAAAACAAAAATTGTAAATAAAGCTTTAAAAACAAGCATTTTAATATTGTGATTATAATATAGTTATTGATCCAGAAATACTTCATTTTAACTGTCTTTTTTGCTTTCATTAGTAGAGTTGAAACTTTCCCGTTTCATTAAAGAAAGTCAATAAAATATGAGGCTGATTGGCTGATGAAGGCCAAACAACTTTCCAAACGCTCCTCTAATACCACTTTTTGCAGTTTAACGGGAAAAGAATCCTAAGCTTGTGATTGGTCACAGAAAAACAGAAGAGCCATTTAGTCTTCTCTCTTTTTGTCTACGTAAAACAGACGCGAAAACGCTACAACAGCGCCATCAAGATACATGATACTGATGGGTCAACTAAACGCTGACTGCTAATAAAATTGGAGCATAAACTCGATATTAAAAGCAGAAGGCTGCTATGAATTCATGAGTTAGTGTGCACTAGAACAGGGTTGGTAGACTTATTTTACATCATGGGCCACATACAGCTTCAATTTCATCTTAAGTGGGCTGGGCCAGTAAAGCTATTGCCTAATGACCTAAAAATGACATCTAAATTGTTCCTCTTAGTTCGCAGTAAAGAAATTTAACTACATATTCGATCACTGAGATGTCTTAAGAACCAGAAAGTCAATGATGTAGTCGCTGCTCTGGCTCATGATCCCTCACAATTAATGGGTTACTGTAATGTGTGAAGTACAGAAAGAAAGTGATACGTTTTCTTATCACTGGTTGGTTATATTGCACAAACTAATGAGGATTAAAATCCAATGAGATGTCACGGAGGCTCGAAAACAGTCGTATCCAAGACAGTGGCCGTAGTTCTTGACTAGCTTGAGACATTTTTGTGCTATAAATAAAACTAACGGTGGCATTTATGTAAAGACGGCAGAGGGGCACACGCACACACTAATTTATAAACATTACCAATGCAGACCAATACTCTTAGGAGTAGTGATTCTTGTGAAAATAGAAAACACATTAGGTCAGTTCTCAAACGGTAGGGTGGGCCTACTGGTGGGGCACGGAGTCACTGCGTGTGGAGCGCAGACAACCAGGAGAAAAATAAAAACGAAAACTAAGGTGAATAGATACACATTTTTGTAGGAAAAAGAAATAAACTAGAGTTTGTGTGCCACAAAAGTATGACCACTGCATTAGGTGATCATTACAAGACCATGGGAAGTAGGGGTGCTGGGGAGCTGCATAAAAGAAACTCTCACCCCTGTCCCTGGTGAATGTCCTCACAGATATTTTGAACACTTTGGACATCAGCGCCTAATGGCCCTGGCACACCTTGATAATTTAGCCAGTGTATGCCGACGTACCAAAATTTCTCTAAAAATGCTATCATACACAGCGCTATCAACTTTTTAAAGAAATTTCGGATGTATACATAAAATATTAGTAACTGATATAGAATGTTTCAATAACTTATAGATAACTTATACCAAAGCATGCCAGTGTTTACAACTTATGCATAAAGTGCTGTAGCCTATTTGCAGTATCAGCATCACCGTCACAGTACAACATCATCGTCATTCCGAAGAAAAACTTCAAGAACGCTGCCAAGAAGTGTCCTGGCAACTTATGGCCCACGTATACGGGACGTATGAGCCATACGCTGGCATACATCAGAAATTTTTCGGCAATCTCGCCGTACTTTGACATATACCAGCCAATTTCCACATTTTCCAAAACCATTCAGTAGGCCGGAATGGACCCTTCAGTGGGCTGTATGTTTGACACTCCCATTCTAGAAACAACCATGGAATACTGGGGTAAGTGTGGCTGACCTCGATGTTTTCCTTGTAGTGTGGCACTCTGGAGAGAAACTGCTGCCTTCCCACCAGCTCTCCAAACAGGTGAGGAGTCTCCTCCAAACGTTTGATCAGCGGTTTGATGTTGTAGTGGACTGCCTCCTTGTGAACCTGCAGAAACACAGTGACAGGTTAAAAACCCTAAATGCATTTCAGCCTCAAGACAAGTCCTATGTTTCTAAAGTCCATCCAGCCATCCATTTTCTTTTGCTTATCCAGATCAGATGGCTGGATGGCTGGATCAGCGCTGCTGGGGCTTATCCCAGCTGTCATGGGGAGAGTGGTAGGGGTGCACCCTCGGCAGGTCATCAGTCTATTGCAGCACTAATACAAAAAAGACAGACAACAATGCATGGTCAAACTTGCACCTATGGCCAATTCAGAATCACCAATTAGCCCAGCATGCATGTCTTTGACCCGTGAGAGCACAGGGAGAGCATGCGGGCTCCATACTGGGGGCCCCAGCTGGGACCCCAGTATCAGACTGCACAAGAAAATCAATTTTAAAGTTGTTTTTACTCTTGGATCTGCACGATGTCACTGAGAGAGGATATCCCTAATATGGTCATTCTAGCCTGTTGTTTACAGAGGCAGCCAATCTGAAGAAAGCTTATTTAAAAGAAGGAACTAAAACAGCTGGTTTCAGACAGGACAAACTTGGCTGTGCCAAGGCCCAATGAAGATAAATAAGCATAATTTTGAAATGTGAATAATTCAAGGCTATTCTACAATCAATAAATACATGTAGCTGTAAATGAACAGAATAGACCCCATTTGAATCTACATGGTGATAACTCAAACCTCTGCGATCTTCTCCTTGGGCAGCTGCTCTGATCTCAGGAACTCCAGGACGGCTCCGAAGTGTGACCCATCGCGGTCGATGAAGTAGCGTCCCTGTGCGTCACTGTGTAGTTTGGGCGGCCCGCTGAACAACTCTGCCAGCTTGGAGTCGGGGTGCTTCCTGAGCGTGCTCAGAGTGGTGGTGTACAAGTGGCCCCCGACATTTAACTGCACAACATGAAAGCTCTGAGGAAAGAGATGAGCAACTTCTAGGTTTCTGCATTGTCCACCAAATCAAAGAGTACATTTAAAACCTATTAAGAGGCTTTTAATACTACATTTGAAGCAATTTAATACTAGAGTCATAGCAGTCATCAATATTATTAGGCATTTCACCAGAACTCCCTCGCTGCATTTAACAACTCCTGGTTAATCAGCTGAACTGGATCCAGATAGAAAACGTAGCAGTGTTATGTGAGCCTCCTGCAGCACAAGCTATGGTCCTGGCAATTTTACTCAAAGTTTCCATCTATCTAACATTTTCTCAGTTGTGTTTCCAGAATTTTTTTAAATAGGGTGGTACGAACACGCCAGCGGAGCCCACGGGAAATCAGAGAATTTGATCAGGAATAATTGAGTGTGCTTAGGTGCAGCCCTGTGCTCTCATTCAGCATGAAAAGCGGCTGGACCAGAGTTAAAAACATGTTTTATTGAATAACTGTTTTGCAAAATGGCAAAACAAGTATTTACACTCTCTTATATAAAAGTCACAATCCTTCTTAAATAGCCCAATAGTACAACAGTTTCAGCATCCAAATATACTTAAGTACCTACAGTAAAAATACCCATTATGTACACTCATATGTGTGGTATTACTTGATCATAATTAATGATTCATTATGCCGTGCATCACTTTAATTTTACGATTTAAATTGTACAATTTTTGGAGTAGGAACAGACAGCAACTAAAGACAAATACTTAAAGGCAGGGTGCAATCTGAAAAAAGAGAAAATAATTCAGGAAATACAGTGGACTTTATGCTCTGAAGCCTGGTAGACAACCCAATTTCATCTTTATGAAACAGTCCACAACCCCTTGTCTCGCTGGAATGTGTGCCCTGTTGCTATGGAGACAGCTTGAATGTCGTTTAAATGTTTGGACAGCCTTCAGAAGAGGTGATGGCAGCAGGAACTGCATTCACAGCTTCAGGGGATGTGAAGCTTTCAGCAGAGCCCAGAAAACAAGATGACATTTCTCAAACTTCACGGACTGAACTCTAATCAAAGAGATCAGGGTTGAACTTTATGCTGGTTTGTGGCGCGTGATTTCCTGAAAGCAACAGGTTAGATTTAACGTAGCTTTAAGGATCTGAGGGATTTGCAATGAGAATTTTAACTTCTTTTCGTCGCTGATGCAGTTACAGAGAGGTTTTTTGACTTGTGCTTACTAAATAAGCCTGTATACCTAAACACACAGACCGTGGGCCCAGTAGCTGAAAAAGGGCGTCACGCAGCATGATTCACCTGCATAAAGATTTGCACAGGCAGATAAGAATGCACGCCTCAGCAGTCTGTCAGAAAATCAGCAATGGCTGTTGATGCTGAAACACCCAGTTAGGGCAGCTTAGGAGGACAATAGGCAGAGGTGGGAAGTAAGAAAGTGCAAATACTTTGTGTTCTGTACAGAGATTTCAGAAAAACATTGCCTGTTCTGATGATTCTTAATTTCTCCTACGTCATCTGGATGGTAGGGTCACAAATTGGTGTAAACAACACGAGGATTGTTGCCCACCTTTTCCATCCATTTGACCACAGTGGCTGCTTCCAGCAGGATAACACGCCACGTCACAAAGCTCAAACCATCTCAAACTGGTTTCTTGAACATGACAATGAGTTCACTGTACTCAAATGGCCTCCACAGTCACCTGATCTCAATCCAGTAGAGCACCTTTGGGTACGCTGAACTGGGAGATTCTCATCGGGGATCTACAGCTGACAAATCTGCAGCAACTGTGTGACGCCGTCATGTCAACATGGAGCAAAATCTCTGAGAACTGTTTCCAGCACCTTGTTGAAGCCATGAACAATTAAGGTGGCTCTGAATGCAAAAGGGGGTCCATCCAGGTACTAACACGCTGTATCGAATGAAATGGCTGGTGATTGTATTTTCTTTACAAGTACATTTCACATAAAAGATTTACAAAAAAAAGGAAAAAACAAATGTCAAACCGATGCATTTTAAGATCTAATTTCAAAATGTTCTCATCATTCATCATTCATAAAATAAAATGTAACCCAAATTCCAAAGAGGTTGGGATGCTGAGTAAAATATACATGAAAACTTAATGCAATGATTTTGAACATTTTATGGACTAATATTTTATTTACAAAAGAACATAGAAAACATATCAGATGCTGAAAGCGAAACATTGACTATTCATGAAAAGTACTAGCTCATTTTGAATGTGATGCGACAAAAGGCTGGAAAAGTAAGCGGTAATAAAAAGAAACAGCTGGAACATGTTGCAACTAAACGCAACTTCGGCTGCTCCCTTGTATTCTTCCAAAGGGGTCGCCACAGTGGATTAATCTGCACTGGTAATTCTGCAGAGGGTTTACTCCACATTCCCTTCCTAAAACAATCCTCCATGGTGAGAGGAACTTGTGTCCCCATCTGGAATCAAACTAGGGACATTTTGCTTGTAAGGCAAATGTGTAAACCACAACACCATTGGGAGACTAAGAACATAGTGCAGCTAATTAAGTTAACTGGCAACAAGCCAGTACTGTGAGCATGTTAGAGAGGCAGCGGTTCAGCAATCTGCCAGAAACTGTGGAGCAATTTCACAATAATGTTCCTCAAGGCAAAATTGCAATTGCAATTCCACCATCTACAGTAACTAATATCATCAAAAAGTTCCAAGAATCCCTGTGTGCAAGGGACATGGCCAAAACCCAGTGCTGGATGCTGGTGAGCTTCGGGCCCTCAGGCAGCACCGCATCACAAACAGACATCATTCTGTCGTGGAAATCACTGCATGGTCTCGGGAACACTTCAGAAATCACTGTCTGTGAACACAGCTGGCCGTGCCATCCACAAATGCAGGTTAAAGCGCTATCATGCAAAGAAGAAGACATATGTGAACATGATCCGGAAACACCACGGTCTCATTTAAAATGGACTGGGGCGAGGTGGAAAACTGCTCTGTGGTCAGATTAATGGAAATCTGAAATTCTTTTTGGACATCTTGTTCTCTGGACTAGAGAGGAGAGGGATCCTCTGCGTTGTTATCAGCGCTCAGTTCAAAAGCCTACACCTCTGATGGTACGGGGGCGCATTTGTGCCAATGGTACTGGCAACTTGCACATCTGGAAAGGCTCCATCAATGCTGAAAGGTATATACAGGTTTCAGAGCAACATACGCTCCCCTCCAGACCATGTCTTGCATATTTCAGCAGGACAATGCTAAAATGCATAATGCCGCTATTCCAACAGCATGGCTTTATAGCAGAAGATTCAAGAAGAGTCCAGGTGCTGGACTGACCTGACCTGCCTGCAGAATGGGACTACATTCACCTCCCAAAGGTCCAGTCTCCCTGTCCAAACCTTTCTGAGACGTGTTGCTGCCATCAAAATCAAGTTGAATCGGAATTGGGGCTGTACTGTATTATCCATGCAGCCTATTAATCTATAACTGAATGATGAGTGACATACAAACAGCTGTGCACTGCTTTGTATTAACTGGTCATTTGTATGCAAAGCAAAGGAACCAACTGCAGCTGCCAAACAAAAGGAAGAGCAGAAAATGACAGTATTTCCTTGAGTGAGGGATTCCAGTACTTGAAAAGTGAAAGTACTGCAGTATGTAAGTACACGAGTTAAATCCCAGCACTCCCACCACTGCAGCAGCTTCTTAATGCGCCCCTTTAAACGCACAGAGGGCTTTGATCTTCCACCAGGAGACAGAGTTGCACTTCTAGAGTTTGTGAGACAAAACTTCCTGAAACTTAGATCTTAAATTCCTGTGGAAACCACCCCATAAACTCTTTATACGGCTTAAAATGGCAAAAACAGCAACACAGAAAATATCGTCAGGTAGAAGTTTCCTGCTTTGTGCTGGAAAATGTGAAGGTGTGCTGTCCTGAGGGCTGCATCCACCTGTGGAGAGCAGGTGAGGCTTTCCTTCCTGGAGCTCCACCAAACCTGCAAACGGCTCTTTCTTACCGGGGCCGCGGATGAAGACTGTTTTCCTGACGATCTGCAGTCCGGCAGACTCATCTTGTTGTCCAGGTGGGAGCTGGAAGTTCACTGTAACTTTTTCTTCTTCTTTTTTTTACATGAACAGGTAGCAGCCAGGGGGCGTGGCCTAACCCGGACCTGCTGTTTTATCGCAGAGACGATGGATCACTCCGCTGCAAAATCTGTTACCAGTTTTATTTGACAATAAAACGTACCAGACTGCCACTTACCCATGTGTGGTATGCAATGTATTTAAATGGGATTCTGTGTTTTAATAACATACTGCTCTCAGATTTTGAGGAATTTTTAAGTAAGTGGAACGTCTATAGTTTGCTACATGTGTGCAGGGGCGTGTCCAGAGGGGGCACCTGGGGTGGCACTGGCCACCCCTGAAATCTGCCACCGCACAAGAGTGCTGTAATTGTACAATGCACAACACCACTGGATGATAATGAGGAGTAACAGGTACTTCACTGAGATACAGGTATAATGTAGGCTACTTGCACTTGATTTCTATGCTATGTGACTTTCTGCTTCTACTATTTTGAAGCATTAATTATTCATTATTTTGGAGATAAATTCCATTAATATACACGTACCTTTCGGCTGCTCCCTTGTATTCTCCACCAAGGGGTCGCCACAGCGGATTAATCCACATTGGTAATTTGGCAGAGATTTTACACCGGATGCCTCCATGGTGAGAGGGGCTTGTTTCCTCACCTGGAATCGAACCAGGGATCTTTTGCTTGGAAGGTGAATGCACAAACCACTATGCTACAGGGTACACTAAATTGCATTATTATATGTATAAATTGCATTATTATACATAAAACTATGGAATGCCTAGAACTTGGCTGGTATGCCTCCACCTTACATCTGAACCTGTGTGACCTTCACTTTTGACCCTACTGTCTCATAAATGTCAGCAGATCTTCTGCCCATTATAGGTAATAACCACACAAAGTTGGGAAAAGATCCAGTGAACACGTCAGCTCCTGTAGTGGTAATCTTTATTATCAGTTCCTCTACCCATTATGGTGATCAACTATAAAAGTTTTGGCGAGGATTCAGGAGTCCAGTCACCTTCTATGGTGGCAATGCCATTATAACCTCAAAAACATTTTCGCGTCTTCTAACCATCATAGTGATTAAGTAAACAAAATTTGGTTAGGGTCCGGCTGCCCAGTAAGCTCCTTCAATAGCAACAAGAATTTCATTAATGACTCCATGTGACCTCGTTGATCCCACAACCCCATAAATGTTATCAGCTCTTCTACACATCGTAGGTATTAACCATACAAAGGTTGGTAAGGATCCAGCAAACAAGTCAGCTCCTATAGTATTTGTATTAGATGGACGACAACCTGAAAACATAAAGTCTCTGCCAGTATCTTTACTTTAAATATATTTTTGTTATGTGACTTGTGCACTATTTAAGTGCCTAAATAGGATAACTGTGGCATGGTGAGCAGTGGTTAGCACTGTTGCCTCACACCGAGAAGGTCCTGTGTTTGAATCCACCGGCCAACTGGGGCCTTTTGGGTGGAATTTGCATGTTCTCCCCACGTCCGTGTGGTTTCTTCCCACAGTCCAAACACCAGGGCCTGGCAGAGACCGCAAAGGGGGAAGGTCCTTAAAGTTTAAAAAATATACATACAAAGGAGCACAATATTTATTATGATCTATTAATAATGAATAATAATAAATGTCCTTGTGAGGGGCCACAGGAAGGCCTGCTCCACAAAAAGAAACCGCTTAACAAAAGAGCACCTTGGGGTCAAGGGGTAAAGCGGCAGGTCCTCCAGCCCCCTCTGCATGTGCTTACTAAAGACATGCATATAAATCTAAATTGTCCATAGGTATGAATGTGAGTGTTAATGGTTGCCTCTGTGTAAGCCCTGCGGTAGACTGATGACCTTTAGCCCTGTCACAACTAGGACAGTCTCCAGCGCCCTCACAATGCTAGGACAACTAACAGGACAAGTCTTATTTAACTAAAAAGTTTAAATACTTTTATAACTTTTCAAATCATTTCTCCCAAAAATGCATGAAAGTTGTGAGTCTGAAACCTGTCCTCAAACTTTTGATGCCAATTTTCTTCTGATACTGTTTGAAAAAAAGAAGTACCTTAGGTTGTATTTCCTCCCAGGCGTCGCCACAGCAGATTAATGCGCATCAGTAATTTGGGGGAGGTTTTACGCCAGATGCCCTCGCTGGTGAGAGGGGCTTGTGTCCCCACCTGGAATTGAACCAGGGACTTTTCGCTGGCAAACGTGTAAACCACTACTCTAATCTGATTATTCTGGTGTCCTGCGGTTCCCCTGTGCCACCCGATTTAAAAGAAAAATTCTGGAAGTGCCCCTGCAGACAAGTCATGGACTGCACTTCTGTAGCAGAGTGAGACATCTTACTTTCTACAGCCACATAGCACATGACCTCACGCATTCCTTCACTTTCCCACCTGTGCTCTTTGAAGGCCAACTATACTTGAGTTGGTTTTACCTGGTCTATGGACACGGCTCTAGTGTAACAGCTTCAGACACATTTTACCTTCTGACCTGTTAAAGTGAGTTTTGCACGCTGGTTTCCTCACTTCTTGTTTGAAGCAAAGTGTGATTTGCATGAAGGTTTTGAAGTCCAGGTCCACTGGTTCTTCCAACTTTCTGGCATACCCAACTTCACGGGCCAAAAAGAGTTTACACCACACGGTGTAATTAATAATTAAATGATCTAAAACCATGTCAGTCAGATTTCGCATTTGGATGTCCACATCCCACCAGTGAAGCCTGTACCAGAAATTTACAGTTGAAAGATTCTTGATTTAACTACAAGTGTATATAGTTGTGATTTTGCACACCATCCACATCAGCAGGCGCCACAGCCGCTTCCTGAGTACGATGTGTTTAATGTGTGTGAGATTTCAACCTTTAGTTTTGTGTATCTACAGTTAAAACTACGAACACTCAGCTGCAGTGTGTAAAATAAAGCCACACACAGTTCTAAGTGTATTTTCCAGATTTTATTTTTATACACAAAAATCACAGAGTTTTGCTTCCATCTGGTGTGATGACTGAAACCTGTAAAAACACAGAAAAAAAAAAACAGAATTAAAGCAAGTTTCAGACAAACAAAAAAAAACAAGGCCATTCACAGCTGAGCCAGTCTGAAAATACTGTTTCCTCACAGGTTAAATCAAACAGGCTCACATTCCTGTTTCATTTCAAACTAAAACTAAATTAAAGTCAAATCTAAACAGTGCTATGTTTACACTTCCACCTGTGTGTGAAATAAATGTTAAAAACAAAGAAGAAAGAGCAGAAACATCCTGCTACACTCCCTCTCTTTATGGCAGTTTTAAAGCGGTAACTTTGACCAGCGTTCTAACAACACAGAGCTGGGTGCCAGAACCAATGAACGGCCCACAGCTAAAAATGACTCAATGTCTGTTTCTAACGCTACTTAACAACTGGTCCTCAACGCTGCTGAAATGTGGGCCGGCTCTCAAAAGACAGCGAGGTAGAACGGACTCTGCAAACGCACCACGGTGCGTTTGTACCGCTTTGACCCTTCTCAGACAAATGCCTCGATGTCTTCAACCGAAAAGGACTCCCTGCTCTGATGGGGCTGGAGCAGAACCACAGAACGTGGACCTGAACCAGCGACCGCCAGAAGCGGACTGAGACCTGTTCCGACTCGTCATCGTATCATCACTGAAGGGACAGAAACGGAGACTGGAGACGTCCGAGACTACATACAGTATCATGAATCATGAATGAACTCCCTGGATCTGGATTAGTTTGTGATTTTTTTTTTTTTTTAACACATCTCTAACTTTGTCTAATTTCAACCAGATCTGTGTGAAGATACCCTGAGGAATTATCCTCCCAAAGTTCCCTCAATCCGGATCCTGAATGAGTCGAAATGAATCACTCAAACCAGGCCAGGCCCCACCTGTGCTAAAGAGTAATACTGATCCATAAAGTTCTGTCTGTCACCAGAAAAACTAAAACACAACCAACAGACCATCTCTGGCTGACCGTGCAGTGTCCTTGTTTTTTCAGCTCTACCCCTCACGCTGCCAAAGGCCACAACGCTCAAGTTAAAGCTTCACAATGGGACGTTAAAAGGAGAACCTCGTAGCTTTACTGTAGTAATATTTGTATGTTTAAAACTAGTTTTCTGTGCTTCTGTGACCATT
This sequence comes from Etroplus canarensis, assembly GCA_015106775.1. Classification (NCBI taxonomy): domain Eukaryota; kingdom Metazoa; phylum Chordata; class Actinopteri; order Cichliformes; family Cichlidae; genus Etroplus; species Etroplus canarensis. The sequence goes on along the minus strand of VUQH01090041.1, from coordinate 62,171 downwards.
TTTGCTGCCTAAGTTCTTTTCAGCTTGTGAAGTGCAGCATCCATTTGAAGCCCGTTTAGTGTGCTGAGCTCTCATTGGCTAAAATGATTAAAATTCAGCAGTACTCAGTGACATCACCCCAGTGAAGGCCCTGCAATAGTTAAAAATAACCCTCCAGTTTCTTACCCTCTTATGCGGTGGGTACTGGGGCTCCCTGGGGCATGACGGGCACCTCTGGCTTGGCCCCCTTCTGCTCAGACATGGGTGTGGTGGGCAGGGTCTCCTCCTTAGGCTCCACAATGCTGACATGATCGGGCAGGGGCTTCTTGGGGCCAATCTTACCGCTGGGGTCCCAGGGCAGCATGATCTTCACCTTGATGCCCAGCACACCTGAGAACACATCAATAAACTCGCATCAGAACCACCAGAACCCGACGTGATGACGCAGTGAGGCAGAGTGAAAACGTGCCAACGCAGTGCGGCATGGTTTGTTTTCATTAGACGAAGCTGTACTCACCCTGCCTTAGCAGGACGTGGCGGACGGCTGTGTCGACGTAGTAGTTGACGGGGTCTCCGCTGTGGATCATCAGGCCATCCACAAACTTCATGGACTTGGCCCTCTGACCCCTCAGCTTACCGGACACCACAACTTCACAGCCCTTGGCGCCGCTCTCCATGATGAACCTCAGAACACCATAACAAGCCCTGAAAGAGGGGGAGGAGCCAAAACAGCGTTAGCAATTACTCAAGAGCCCCTTTTCAATTGAAGTACCCAGAGAATGAGTCCCTTACTCCATCAAAACTCATGTTTCTCCTGTTTATCCAGCAGCAACACACACTTTACCAGTCTAACGGCTGGCAGTTTGCACAAAGTCACAGTGAGAAGCTTCTATGTTGTTATGAGTTGACTGGCCAACAGCTTGCAAATATTACCGCCACCTTCTGGCAGCAATAGCTCGCTGCATCCAACCTTCCACATGATTCTGCCCTAGCTCTGGTTCTTTGTTGTTTTTGAAAATCCATTTATAGGGCTGACCGCAGTTTAGACAGTTATCATCCTGAAATAGTGATATATATATATGTGTGTGTTTGTGTGTCACTAGGTCTGACCTTGGATGCCTAATTTATTTATCTCTTTTTAAAAAAAAAATCTTTTAAACTTAAATTTTTCTAACTGTAGAAATAAAAACTAGTCCTGTCTCTGTCACATGTCATATGTTTACATGTTTATATGTTGCACCAGGTCCTGGAGAAACATTATTTCATTTCACTATGTTCTGCACCAGCTATATGTAGTCGAAATGACAATAAAGCTCTTGAATCTTGAATCTAATAGGCAGGCCCAGAGAACAAACGCGCCGCAGATTTCCCCCGAACCACAGATTCTGTTTTTGCCTGCTTACTGACGCAGATTAATGCAGAACGTTGATGTCAGAAAGTGGCCTTGCATTACTTCAGGCAGGTAAATGTACATGTTGGTACCGCTTTGACCCTTCTCAGACAAATGCCTCGATGTCTTCAACCGAAAAGGACTCCCTGCTCTGAGGGGCTGGAGCAGAACCACAGAACGTGGACCTGAACCAGCGACCGCCAGAAGCGGACTGAGACCTGTTCCGACTCGTCATCGTATCATCACTGAAGGGACAGAAACTCATGAACAAACACTTCACCCCAAAGGTAAACACGAGGATCTTTATGACAGGGCGGGTTCTACTGTCAACTCTACTCAGCCCTTCTGATGCCGTCACTTTCCATCTGTCCTATTTACTCTGCGTTGCAAATGGAAACCAAGTTCACACCACAGCCATTCATTTTGCTGACATCATGGTAACAACAGTACTATGAGCAGAATCAAACATGTCTATTTGTTCGATGCTTTTGGCATCACGAATCTCCAGCCGAGGCTTCATAAGTCTTTGCCGTTTCACGCTTAAGCTATAAAATGAAAAATGTACAACCAACAAAACACAGAAGTAAACTGTGCAGATTAAGGATTTTCTACTATTTTTTTTTTAAAGAGCTAATCCCTGGAACAGCAGCCTTGCTCTTTGAAACATGCTGCCGTTTGCCGGCTGGGGCCTTCCTGTGTGGCGTTCGCACATTCTCCCTGTGCCTAAAATGGGCTGTCTCCAGCTTCCTCCAACAGTACAAATACATGCATGTTAGCTTAACTGGTTATTGTCAGGCTCACAAGGAATCTGCACCCCCCAGATTCCACAGGGTTTTGAGAGTAATGTAACAAGCAAAAAACACTGCAGGATTCCACAGATTTCCCCTCTGGATCACCACAGAAAACTGAAAAAAACCTGCAGATTCCATTTGGGCCTCGTTACTCTTAATAGGTGTAAGTGTGTGTGTGAAAGGTTGTCTGACTGACTGTCCACGTTAGCCCTGCTTTATACTGCCTATCTGCCAGAATCTCTCAAAAATACACAGAAGGCAATTATTAAAAATAGTGAGAGTGGAATAAAGTAAGGAACTATTTGCAAAGTACTGCAAACATTTTGCTATTTTTGAGGTACAGCAGATTTAAAATCACAATTTGTCTGTCAAAATGCTCAACTTAGTCTTTAAAATAAACAGCTGCGACATTAAAGTCAGGATCTGTGGACAGCATTCACCGAGGTTCCGAGACCACGACAGATCCTGATACAAGTATCCAAAGTCTTGTGTTCCCAAACTTTCTGAACGCTGTTGAGCTCTAATTACTTAAGAGACATTTTAAAATTGAAACTCAGCAACCACCTGGTTTGTTGGCACTAATAAAACGAGCAATATATGAAGGGACTCCATCTGTTGCTGTTGCTTCACTGGTTTATTAGTCAGGCTCAGAGGTGAAGAGTTTATCTGAGCTTTTATTTAGTATCATTTTATTAAGAGCATGTTTTATACTGCTGTAAGGAACATATGCGTAATACTTCTCATCATGTGTATTATGTACTAGGTTGCTAATTCCAGACTTGCTCTTATATTACTGCTTTTGTTGGTTAGCTGTGTAAAGCCATTAAAGCCTCTTCAAAGCATACGAGTCTGGTGAAAGCTTCAATGTCTGAAAATTGTGAACTGGACATGCTTTAAAATGTGCACGACCCAAACTTGAGGTGAAACGAACAGATATTCACGATCAAGGTAAGAACTCATGGCTCTTTACACTCATAATGTTGACTTGTGCACCAGACAGTGAGTCCTGCACCGCTTACCTACGCACAGCCAGACCTCCCAGCAGCTTGTAGCGCAGAGACTCTGCCTGAGCGATGGCACACAGACCACGAGTGGCAACTTTCTCAGCATACAGCTAAAAGAAAAGAGAGGAAGGACAGTTCAGTCCACAGTGCTACAGACATCAGGATCAAAATGGCCACGAAAACCAGATTACTAGTGTGAAATCCTGGACTGCAGATGCTTCCTGCTTTCAGTGAGAACAGCAGTATTCACTTTATCTACAGAGCAGTCCTGATGCTCTGGCCCTTCTCAGACAAATGCCTCTGTGTCTTCACGTGGAAAGGACTTCCTGCTCTGAGGAACTGGAGCAGAACCACAGAACGTGGACCTGAACCAGTGACCAGCAGAGCCGGACCGAGTCCCGTTCTGTCTCGTCATCGTATCATCACTGAAGGGACTGAATTTAGCAATCTAATGTGTTTCTAACTTATAGACTGAGCAAAATACTAATACGTTCAGCACAGCATTGCTACCAACAAGGAAATAAGGATTTTTACTGAACTTATAGAAACAGACCTTCAACCTTTTGCTAAGAAGAATCCATTACCCACCTCAGTGACTGACCATAATAAAGCAGAGTGAACATTTAAAACACTGTAATTCCATCTTTCCCAGCTTCCTTACCTCCACGCTGCCCTCAGGGAAGCCAAACCTCTTCTGGACCACAGCGGTTAGCTCTCTGATACGACGACCCTTCTCTCCAAGAACATTCTGGGTCCTAAAGATGGCAAGAGATATTTAAAGTTATACTAGATGAAAAACAAAAAAAAATCTGACAGCTTTCTACAGCGACAAGCAATGAGCTCAGTCACACTCATGGCCCGGTTCTGTTTTAACACCGCCCTCAAAAGACACAGGATGTGTTAAAGTTAATAACGTAATGCCAAAGTTTGTCTTGCATATATAAAAAGCAATCGTGCCATCAAAAAGGTTTCAGCCTTTCACACAAGGGAAATGATCAGGATGGATTTCTGTATGTGGGGTTTCATTCACTCAAATAGATTCTTGCCTCTGCCAAGGACCTAGTGTTTTACCACCGAGTATGACTAAAGCATAAAGAATAGATAATAACGAATTTGGCATAAGTGGCAAAGGAACACACCGTTAAGATTTTGGAGATGATCTGGATGAAGACCTGGGTCAAGAAATTTGTTAATGTTTATTTTTAGGAATAATTTCAAGAAATTTGGTTCCAGTTCCGTAAGTACTTGTTATAATATTGGCATAAAAATGACTTCATATGATCTACCACAATGCACAATCTTCCTCAGTAATCTTTTAGCATTCTGGATCAGAATGTTGAAATATACAGGCCTCATCAGAAATTCATCACTGTAAGTTAGAAAATAATCCTACGAACTTACAGCTGACCAACTGTAGCAGAAACTGCTGATTCAGCGGAGTGCAAACACATTTTACCCATCTTCTGAAATTTGAAATTTCCTCAGTGAGGGACTAGTAAAGGATGGCTCTTTCTTTCATTCATTATGGAGTTTGATCTGCAGGAAAGCGGCCATCACTGTCAGTTATCATGGAGGGACTCTGTTGCCTGGGCAGAGATTTGCACTCGCTAGTGCTTCTAGTTGTCTAGAAAATGGCTAAAATAACAGGAAAATGCAGACTGCTGTTCAGTAACACAGACTATGCTTTAACTGAATGTGGATCAGTAGTGTTTAGGTGCAGTATTGACCCCAAAAGCTCATTTTGAGGGAGAGAAAACACTGTAATGTTACATCCACTTTACAACACAGACTGATTTAAAGCTTCCACATTTGTTTTGCTTTCAGAGGATAAAACAGATCCAACTAACCTTTAAGTTTTAATGCTGAGAGACACACAAAGTGTTAGGTGACGCTGAACTGTGGTCACCATCTTGGCAGGTGAACTAGATCAATAGCTACTAAACAATTGAACAACTGCTCACCTTGTGGCCAGGATGATGATCTCGGTCCTGGTTGGAGTCACGCGCACCTCCACACCGGAGTATCCATCCTCAGCAAGCTCACGAGTCAGGAACTCGTTCAGCTCGGCCTTGAAGATACCGTCTGCGACGAACTGCGAGAGACGACAAGAGGGCAGGGTCAGCTTTATGCTATAGTTTCCAGACCCACGATGATCTGAGTGGTGCGAGTTTCATCTCCACTGGGAGTATTTCAGATCAGATGCAAGCAGCAGTGTACAGAAGGTGGTTTTTTATGTAAATGTACATTTTTTTCAATGTACAGTGTGAGTGCGATCGCATTTAGTCCAGTCTAGCGAGCAGTTTGTGGTTTGGATGGGACGAGTCTTTAGTGATGCTGCGAGCTTTCTGAGACACTGTTCCACAGCATCTATGTACATTCCAATTCACTTGAACACCAGCTGTTTATGCACCCTTCAAGCAGGAAAGAAAGTGGCAAAATAATAAGAGCGACACTTCTGTGGCGTCCGCTGTGGTCACAAAAGCAAATGAGGGTAAAAAGTGCCTACAGAAAATAAACGGATGGGTATTTAATTTTCCAGGTTTACACGGTGGAAAATCCAGGCCAAAAAAACCCCACAAAAGGCACGTCCTCGTGAAGTTTGTGAAGCAGTAGAAATGCTCCCCAGGATGTTACATTTTCAGTTTACATACAGTACAGACACTCACACCAACTCCTAGGGGTGAGAATCAGCAGAGACCCCACGACAGGATATCACATTAACACCCAGTACGATATTATCGCAATCTGGTGAGTGTTGCAATAAAATGTACTGCAACTTATCACCAACTACTGTGGCACAATTGAGACACCACATCATCACTCCAGTTTGTAATGAGCCTGCATTTGTATATTCTGGTTACTTGAGCCGCCCTGGCATTAGGGTGGCCAGATCCTGACAAACTACATGTGAGACAAACAAGCAGCATTTAGCCTGAGAACATTTTCAAATGAATGTGACCTTCCCAACTCCCTCACTAAGTAAATAAATTAAAAACCTCTCGCGAGTTCCTTTTTCTCCTACTGGAGGTTTTGTTATCTCGGTGGAGGCTCTGTTTTGGGTGGCACTGAGAAAGCATCCACCAACATCTTCTGGAGCTCCAGGGCAGAATGTCCTTCCATGTGTGAGTATCAGACGGGCTCACCTCACCGCCACTACAATGAAAAGCCTCCCCTGCTTTCTCCACATGCGTCAGGTTAAAGCCAGGTTTTACAAAAGTCCTGCAGAGTCAACATGCGGGATGTGATCTGAAGATGTGGGACGGTGGGGACACGGGGTAAAAACGCTGTGCAGTCCCACCTTCAGAGGGACATCTGGTCCAACTGCCTGCCACCATCACCTGAGCGCTGGAGGTTTGTTTATCACGTGTTTAAACGTAAAATCCGTCCAGGTTAAACTTCCAGCCTCCCTCAGTGATTCAGACCCCCCCTCCCTGCAGCCTCCGCGTATGAATCAAGCGGTACTAACGGCACGTTTGGTAGCGAATGAGCCGGTCCGAGGCGGCGGTCTAACTCCTCTGCTAAAACCACAGCGGGACAAAAACAAGCTTTAACACCACAGCCAGCCTCTCGGGTCAGAATTCAGGTTTAAAGGCGGACATAAAGCGCCGCTTCAGACGAGAGTTTGTATCCGCTCTCCGGCCTCGGGGCTCAGAGCCATGCTAGCGAGCCAAATGAGGAGGACGCAGCGCCGGCACAATCTGGATTAATCCTCCCCGGCCTGAAGCTCGACGAGCTCGTACCACACCGGGACGGACGCGAAACGTTTACATCCCGACCGGCCTGGCGCCATTTCTAAAGAACGCGATGTGTTTGTCCGTAAAACAGAGTTAAAGAGCGCTAACCTTTCTCTTCTTGGAGATCTGCACCGCCATCTTCCACTAGCCGAAGACAGGAAAGGACCCGCAAACGACGCGGAAATGAATTTATACCAGAAGGCTAGCTTCCGGTGACGTCAGGTCCCGTCAAGCGAAGGGATTTGTAGTTTTTCCTGTAGTCAATGCCGCCTGCTTGAATTTGCATGATTTATTATTCGTGGTAGTGATTTATAGATTTTTAAAAAAATCTTTATAACATTAAAACACTTGAAAAATGACTGGAACCACAAACTACGGGTTTTAACATTTTTCACAAGTCTTCTTTTCCACTACAGCTTACTATCTGCCTCCATCTCACCCTGTCTCTGCATCCTTTTCCCTCACACCAACCCTCTGCATGTCCTCCTTCACTACATCCATCTTCCTCACACTCCATCCCCTGCTCCTCCTCCTTTGTCTTCGGCCAACACTGCCATAGTTTCCGCCGGCACCCAGCTGGCTAACGGCACTGGAGGCGGTCATTGTCAACCCGGGCCGCAAACCGATCCCGTATGGAAGTCATGTTATGAATCCGCATATTTGATTTGGCAAATATTTTACACTGGATGCCCTTCTTGAAGCAACCCTCCCCATTTACCAGGGC
>VUQH01090041.1:43634-54158 GCA_015106775.1 Etroplus canarensis | reverse complement strand
CGCTCCAGGAGGACTCCCCCTGTCTGGGCCAGAGGAGCCTCCTCCCTCTGCAGAGGGCTTCCCCTGCCCTGAGCTGCTGCCTCCCCCGTTCCCCCCTTCGCTGCCGGGCGGCCCCTCGCTGCTGTCCCTCCTGTTCCAGCCGTAGCTGAAGCCCGAGTCTTTGTCCAGACGCCTCCGGTGGCTCTCCGAGTCGTCGTCGCTCGTCTCAGAGCTCGAACACGACGACCCCCTCCCCTGGCTCTTGCGTCGGTGGTAGCGCTTCTGCGTGGATCCCGGGGACGACGAGGAGCTCAGGTTCCCGGCCATGTTCATTTTGAGGCGGCTGAGTTTGGGCGGCAGGCCCTCGTCCATGTCGAAGTCGTCGTCCGACTCTCCCTCCTCTTCGAAGATTTGGTTGAGCACCGGGGCGCTCTTCCTGGACGTGAGGCGGTTGGTGATGGAGGGGGGCTTCCGCCGTAGGATCACCTGAGTCGGGAGGGGAGATGGATCCTGCTCTTCCTCCTCCTCTTCATCCTCCTCCACTCTGAAACAATCAGACCTGATTGATTTGACTCAATTCTCCAGATGATAACAGTCACAAAGCAGCACCAGACAACTGAATGTGCTACCATGATTTATGAACATTTTATATATATATATATAATTATCTTTTATTAAATATAATTAAGTATAAATTAAACATACATAATATAATTTATGGATAATTTGGAAAACAAGGAGGGGGTGACCATTACAGCCTCCCTGAACCTAAAGTGACGTCTGCAAATGTTTAAAAAAATATTCAGCTGACTGTCAAAGAGAATAAGAAATCTGTACATTTAAGACGCTGAAAACAGTATTAAATTCTTTCCTTAATTCACTGTATCGGTAGTTTCTCAGCTACGAGTTTAAAATATGGTATAAACCTCCGAGACTGATTCCCATTTAGTAATAATGAATGTGAAAGCAAGATAATGTTCCACCAAACTCCTCAGACCTGAACAGACAGGTCCGCTGCTTGGCTGCTGCTGAGGTGGAGGGAGCGGGGGCCCTGACGGCGGCTGGAGCGGGACCCGAGGCTGCAGCACACGCTCCCTGTAGCAAGAAGAAAACACAAGAGCAACCAGATACATTAGAGTACGTTAAAACAGGACACAAGTATCAAGTACTGCAGGCAGCTCTTCTTAGTTTTACATTGTCTTGATTACATTTACTCTCTGGTGTAACTCTTAGTACAGTTGTGGTAATTCACAGAGTGTTATGTTATAAAGCAAAGTACGTGTTAAAGTGAGTAATGACCGAACCTGCCTCCTGTCATGACAAAAGGTTGGCTCACGCCCCGGTGCTGTTACCCTTCACGGCACAGGCCGGCCAAAACTTAATCATGTATGTTTGGAGGAGCAGACTAAGACCGCAGGCCGCACCATTTGCAACTGAAAGTAAGATGATGGCCACGCCTCCATTATTTTGGGGTGTCACTATGGAGTCGAGGTCAGGCGCGCTGCTTAAGCTGCTTCAGCTTGTCTACTTTTGCTGCTGCCTCTGTAACCCTCTGCAACCCACTTCACCCCAATGCCTCCATTTCATGCTATCCATGCCGTTTCTCCCTTAATGTCACGACTGTTGTCACTGATGCCTGCACTGTCGGGTCCTGTTGCAGCTCCCCCTGTCTTTAGGCTTTCCACATATGCACATGAAAGGGCGGGGAGGTCCCATACCACTAAATACAAATTACTGCAAAGGCAATAACAATCCTATTTAGACTAGGGTGGTCCTAACAGAGCAGTGCATTTCAGATGGTAACAAAGCTTCACTCGACACATTCCATCCCGTGTACTCTTACATATGATGATGATAATGATGAGCGTACCTGTGCCAGCGGCCCTGGAGAGTCGGTCACTGTGCTCTCTTCCCGCCGGCCCAGTTCCATCATGCCTTTGGAGCGATGTCCATTGAGCAGGTTCTCAGCACTGCGAGCTGGGGACTGGGGTCCTCCAGCGTGGGAGATGGAGGAAGCTGCCAAACTGTCCTCGATATCCTGGTGCATGTCCACTCTGGTGGGCCAGGACTGCCTGTTGAGATGAGAAAGATGAGAGTTTTCTTTGATCGTCAAAAGACTTTCACGAGGTTTGGTCAGAAAACTTCACAGCTTCAAACACAAGATTTACAGACAATTTATTCTCTCCTTAAGTGACTCAAATAGTATTAATATAGAAGAGGAGAGGGGCGACTTTAAAGAGATTACACTCATGACTTCAAACATGCTATATTGTGCAAATAAGAGTCATTGATTCATCGGAACATCTAAGTTAGGACATATATGGCACAGGTGTTTTCTGCTCTTAATAAGTCAGTATTAAAAATAGGATACAATTACAATAGCCTGAAGCTGGGAGTACACGTGTAGCCTTAAAAATTATAACAATGTCAGTGTTTTAATAAAATAAACTCGTGGTCAACACATTCTATCCATGTGTTTCTGAGTCTTAGAGAATGAATTTTTTGAACCTGTAATTGAAATGGCACCTATAATAAAAACACATGTAGAAGGGCATCAACTGGTTCTCTGTCAGGGGACAGACACATAGGCTGCGTCTCTGGCCAAGCTGTGGAAAGAGGCACTGTGTGTCCCAATGAAGGGGGTGGTAGCTAGACAGTGAATAAAATTATATATGTATACATAAGCTCGAATATCGATCCTTGGGGTGCTCCAAGGCTCCTAGCTGTTTACCTGACCCTCATCTTTGGCTGCTCCTACTCCTGCATGCTGGGAGTGACCAGGATGGACAGGATTAGAAATGAGTCCACCAGAGGGTCAATGTAGGTTGAGAAGTTTGGAGACAACGTCAGAGAAGCAAGGCTGAGATGGTTTGGACATGTTCAGAGGAGGGATAGTGGACATATTGGATCACTGATGTTGAAGATGGAGCTGCCAGGCAGGAGGAGAAGAGGAAGACCACAGAGAAGATTGATGGATGTAGTGAAGGAGGACATGGAGAGGGTTGGTGTGAGGGAAGAGGATGTTAGGAATAGGATGAGATGGAGGCAGATGATCGGCTGTGGCGACCCCTAATGGGAGCAGCCGAAAGAAGAACAAGACTTTATTTAAGCAGAAAGTGAACTCTTAAGATTAAGAATCTCTTTTACGAATGTATCCTGGGCTGACACAGACAGCATTAACCTAGGATGCTTTTCAATGACAGGAGAAACTGGAGCTCTTGGAGAAAACCTGTGCAAGCACATGGAGGCCAAGTACAAGCCACACAGAAGGGCCCTACCTAGGTTTTGAATCCAGAACCTCTTGCTGTGGGTCAACAATGCTAACTACTGAGGCGCTGTGCTGCCCATGACACAAAAACCTAAAACCAACTGTCAAGCTCATTAGTGGAGGGGTGGTGATTTGGGCTTTTTTTCACCCACAGGACCCAGGCAGCTTGCAGTCCTTGATTTGATCATGAATTCCCCTGTATACTGAAGTCAGATGTCACCGGGTCATGCAACAGAACAATGATCCCATGCCCAGCAGCAAATTTACAAGAGAATTACCAGAAAAAAAAGAATCACAGTGTTCCAATGGTCCAGTCAAAGTCCAGACCTCAACCCAACTGAAATATTGTGGCAGGACCTGAGCATAGAACTGTGCAAAAATAAATGCCAGGAAATTAAATGAACTGAAGCAACGGTGTAAAGAAGAGTGGACAAAAACTACAACCATGTGAGATACAGTCATACAGAAAACAACTGCTTTAAGTTTTTACTGCTAAATGTGGTTCTACAAGTGATCAAATCACAAATTGCACTTAGTTTTCACAGGAGTGCAAAGAGTTGGGTGAAAACTTCCCTTGTCATATAAATGTAAAGGAACAGTTAACCAAGAATTCAAAGTTTTATGTTAAGTTCAACTGACTTCAGTGGAATTGTTGCAAACAGAAGGCTAAGATGTTGTTTTGGCCAGTTTCAGCGAGAAGCTGGTCACCATTAGGAGGCTGTCAGTTGATGTATTTCACATGGGTCTTTGCCTATGTGCTGACTGTCCCACACCTTTACTTGTTTTTCCACTGGTGGCACTGCCAACTCCATTAATGTTTTGTGCTAACCCTATTCCTTTTGGCAAGTTCTGCAGGATGTCAACTTTTTTCTTTATAAAGGATTATTTGTTTTTGTTTTAGTGGCAGAATCACGAGTCTGGAAACACTAGGAGACAGATTAGTAATGATATACAACAAAGACGACTGATGTGGGACTAATATGGTATAAGCCTCAGTAATTATGCCATAGAGTGCCCCAAACCAGTTCAGCTTGAAGTGTCTGAACAGTAGGGTACAGTTTTTTGTCCCCTTTTGTCCACTTGGCTGGCTTTCAGAAGCTGGCCAACCAGAAGAAAGTGGGCTTTTAGGAATGGGGGCCTTAAAGGGACAAAAGCTAAAATGGTGCATTTCAAAGAGGGGATGAACTGAATGCACCTCCTTTAATGAGTATTTATGTTACTTAAGTCAACGCAGGTACTGTTAAAAAACAAACAGCTGAACCCACTACCTTAACACTCATTCATCACATTTTAAACGATATACCAAAGATCAGTCATGACATTTTTTTTTTCTTTAAATCAATAGTGAGACCTTTCACAGTCCAAACAGGTTGAAGACAAGACCAGCTGATTTCCTAAAGATGAATGTTAACATATATGTTAGCCTAACTTTGTTCAACCCTAAACAACCAGTGCACTGACACAGAAAACACATTTAAAAGTGTAACGGGCGTACCCTGGTGGCAGTGGTCTCTCCCAAGTTGTGGTTTTGGTGTTGTGATCAACGTAGTACACTCTGCCATGAGGCAACACCCTCTGCTCCCAGCTACACAAAGACACAAGAAAACACAAATACACATTCACGATTAGACTAAACACTCTCCAGCAACAAGATATCCCATGTCTAAGATTACCAAATCTCAAATAATCTAACATCTTCTGTGAGGTTATTTTTAAGTGGAAAGGGAGTGTCCCACAATCAGTGCTCACTGATGCAATAAACCTTGAGGAAACACCAGGATTCTAAATGTATCTTAATCACCTGCAGCCATTCGGTCACTGAAGCTGTTTAGTGGCAATGATTTACGTTTATATTTAGTGCACTATATCCTTGGGTGGATTTTGCTTTTTCAGGGTTTGTTTCATAAATATTATTTCACAAATAAAGCTAATTGGATCTAAACTGGGCGCAAGAAATAAAGACAGAAAAAAATAACTGTACAGCTTTTTTTGTCCACACCGGATTTCTTCGTCCAAACCTTGGCAGAACTAGAGCAGATGTTTTTTGGCAAAACTTCACCTGCTTCCAAGGTGCATTACATGAGCATGAAGTCTGAAGAGGTTAAAGCTCCAGCAACACAAGTAGTATATAAAACAAGTTCATTATTTAGCACTTAAAATTAAATAGGTACCCGTGCTATTTAAAATTGTGCCTGTAATGCGTTTTATGACGACCACAAGCTGAAATGCTTCACTCAGAAAATAAAGTAGTTCTCTATACGACAAGTATTGCTGAAGTTTAATATTTTCCAACAAAATATCTGCATTGTTGTACTGTGTCCCCTGTAGCATAGTGGTTTGCGCATTTGCCTTGCAGGTCAAAGGTCCCTGGTTTGATTCTAGGTGGGGACACAATCCCCTCTCATAATGGACGTTTGCGTCAGGAACGGCATCCAGCGCAAAACCGCTGCCAAATTTCCGATGTGGATTAATCTGGTGTGGCGACCCCTTGGTGGAGAATACAAGGGAGCAGCCGAAAGGTACAAAAGTCTCGAGCCATCAATCATTTTTTCAATACTTTGCTTGGAAAATGGGAAATAGGTCAAAGATGTTTTGAAACATGTAAAAAAGAAATGTGGAAAAACAGTACATAATGCAAAAAATCAAGTTTAATCATTCTAACAAGTTTGAAAGTCAACATTTGGTATGACACCCTGAACTCTCTCAGGCAAGCGTTCTTGTCTTTTTCTTGGTTCTCTTCTTCTTGGTTCTCTTCAGGAATAGTTCTCCAGGCTTCTTGAAGGACATCCCAAAGCTCTTCTTTGGATGTTGGCTGCCTTTAGTTCCATTCACATTCTCTTCGAGATCATTCCAGATTTCCAATTTGGAGTCATCACTCCATAAGACCTGCTGCCACTGATTTACAGTCCAGTTCATGCATAATTTGGCATACCTCAGCCTTTCTCCCTGTTTCCCTTCCTTAAGAATAGCTTCTTAACAGCCACCTTTTTACCTTCTGTTAGACCATTTCTGATGAGGCTTCAGCAAACAGTAGATGGATCAACTGCAGGGTCAGATGTATCTCTCAGGTCCTGTGTCAGGCCTTTCTTAAGGACATGACTTTCAGATACTGTTCATCTGCTGTAGTTAGTTTTCTACGGCCTGCCACATTTTGATGCCCAGATATGCACAATGCCCAGATATGTGAATTTTTCATCTAATAGCTCTTTGGGGTTTGAGTGCAGGTGCAGACACAAGCTCTTTCCACAATGCGAGGGCTGCGCCAGGAAGGGCACCTAGTATAAAACCTCTGCCAAATTACCTGCAGATTTATCCACTGTGCGTGCCAAAGCCTTGGGGAAATACAAGGCAGCAGCCAAAGGTATGTACTAGCTCCCTGGGAATCAGTTTGCTGGTGCGAATATACCAAATTGTTATCTTTGGTATTTTTTGTAGATTCAACTAAAAAAATGTGAACAAATGATGTTTTTGGCGACAGGCTGCTGGTAACAAAGTTCCAAAAGATACAATTTAAAATTGGTTCCTTGCTAAGCTGTCCATTATGAGTAGACACAACACTGGTTCATCCCGTTTTAATGCTTGAATGATTCATCGGGTCAGTGTTAAGTGGCTTTAAAAAAACACATTCCTCTGAAAAAGTTCAGGTCAGGTACCAGGATTAGACTGAAAATGTGTGAAAAAGTAGCAAATATCTAAAGAAGCACTTTGAAAGACCTTCAGAAAGCCTGGAGAACTATCGCCCACTTTTTTAAGACCACTTAAAAAAGACAAAGCCTGGCTGGGTTCTTAGAAGCAAAATATAAAGAAATGAGGGGTGGCTTGAGACTTTTGCACAGTACTGTATTATTGCAAATGCATGACTCACTGTGGTACTGGAACAGTATCACAGTATAGTTATAGAAGTAACACAGTGTAAAAAAGATTCCTTTTCTCAGTTACTAGTTTCTGTCGTCTCATGCTGAGCTTATTTATCTGATAAAGATTATTCCCCACTTTGTGACTAAAACTGCATACATACACCATTCTTCAGTTTCTTACTGGATTATTGGAAGATTTGACTGGGTTCTGACTTTCAAAGGTAAATATGATGCTGGCAATAATGGCGGGACCTTTAAAACTAATTAAGAAGTGATAAATGGAGTAATTTATAGCTACAGGAAGCAGGATAATGAGCAGACTCCATTTTATTACAGAATGAGGAATTAAATTAAATTAAAAATTAAATTTTTACTGTGGGAGGATTCTCATTATTCTTTATTAAATGTCTGACGTGTTTATAATTTGCGGTGAAACATCCATGCCTACTTCTGCCTACATACCTGACAGGGCTCTAAAGATGCAGCATGTAGAGGGAAACTCACTGTCAATAACTGCTTAATTTTACTATTTAACAGGCTACGGTGTCACCATCCTGAAAAAGGCTGCCAAAATGTATTAAGTGTCATGATGAGGCTGCCTTTTTAAGTATTCAGGGTTTCCGTAAGTGTACTAGAAAGGTGACCATCGGGTGCTGAAGCCAACCCACTGCAGATATTAAGAACCTGGGATTTTGCTCTTTTTAAGCCAAAAAAAATGTTGAATCAGCTAATGTATCTTTAAAGCCTACTGCTCCCAGTTAGTTTTTGCACATACTGAACCAGGTTTGGTAAGACCAAAGAACCAGGAAATATTACAATTTAATCTATATTTTACATGTCTGGATAATATCAATCCACTTACACTATATGAATGAAAGTATTGGGCAACACCTCCTAATCACTGAATTCGAGTGTGGTACTGTAACAGGATGCCACCACTGAAACAAGTTGGTTGGTGACATTTCTAGATGTTCCACCACCAACTGTAAGTGGTATTATTGCAAAGTAGAAAGCATTTCAGGAACCACAGCAACTCAGCAAGAAAGTGGCAGACTATGTAAAGTTACAGAGTGTGGGAGGGTCGCCAAATGCTGAGGCGCATAGTGTGCAAAAGCGGCCAACCCTCTGCTGACTCAAAAACCACAATACCAATATTCAGATGGAGTGGTGTAAAGCATGTCATCACTGGACTCTGTGGCATAACAGTCATGCTTCACTATCTGGCAGTGTGATGTCTAAATGCCTGGAGAGCGTTACCTGCCTGACAGCATTGTGCTAACTGTAAAGTTTGGTGAAGGAGGATAATGCTATGGGGTTATTTTTCTGGGGTTGTCATGGGCCCCTGAGTTCCAGTGAAGGGAAATCTTAATGCTTCAGCTTATTAGGACATTTTGGACAGTTTTATGCTTCCAACCTTGTGGGTGTGCCCCAGTACACAAAGCAAGCTCCATAAAAGCATAGTCGGATGAGTTTAGTGTGGAAGAACTTGACTGATCCACTCAGAGCCCTGACCTCAACCCCCTCCAGTGTCTTTGGGATAAACTAGAATGGAGATTGCGAACCAGGCCCTCTTACCCCATATGACAAATTCTCTTCTGGCTCAATGGGAAAAAATTCCTACAAACATACTTCAAAATCATGAAGAAAGCCTTCCCAGAAGAGTGGAAGCTACTCTCACTGCAAAAGTGGGGACCAACATATTAATGCCAATGGATTCAGAATGGGACATCACAAAAGCTCCTGCAGGTGTAATGTCTAGGTGGCCCAATACATTTTTCCATACAGTATTATCGCCCTAACTGGGTCTCACTTACCATCTATCTATCCATCTTTTGCCGCTTATCTGTGTCATGGCTACGAGGCCCAGACTTCCCTCTCCCCCAGCCCCCTCCGGGGTACCAGCTATCAAAAACTCAGAATTTAAAGATCTTCTTACTGAATAACAGTCCTCTCAGGGATTTTTGTAACTGACTTTAAAACAGTTTACACTTTCATAGTTATTGTGCTTTTATTGACAGTGAGATGCTGTGATACATCAGCTCTTACCCTGCCGGGAGAGAGTCTGTGTTGGACTCTGTGGTGTTGTTGCTGGTCTGCTCTGTGCTGGAGGTGGTGTTGGGGCTGGGCTCTGCTTGGGTGGTTGGACCCAGGGCATCCTGACCAGAAGAGGGGCTGCTGCTGCTGCTGCTGGCAGCTGGAGACCGGCCCGAAGGAGAGGAGGGAGGAGGCGTGTGTCGGGCCACGCCCCCACGACTGTTCTCCGGCCCGTTGGATGTCAACTCAACTTTGTCTGAGAGAAGACACAGAGGGCAAGAAAGACAACAGAGATGAGAAGATATTGGATGGACTTTTACAGTCAGGTAGGAAATTAGGATCAGCTGACTGGTGGCTGTATGAGAATAAAAAAAGACAAAGAAACATTTTCTGTTGATTGGTTCTTATGGGTGCAAATGCCTTGAGCAGAGAGTCCCCGGTTCAGGATAGCTGAAACATTTGCTCCATGTTATTCTTCTGCTCACTTTCCTCAGATTGCCTATTTCCCTCCCCTGATGTTGTCAAATAAATTGAATAAGATGTGCCGCCAAAATAAATATAATCAGGACTGGATATTTTTGGACAGTGATGTAATTTCATAATGTTGGCTATGAACGCCACCACAATGGCCTAAAATGAAACACTCAACATGCAACTGAAGTGGAGATTTTAAGCTTTGATCCAAGTGACTGAACAAAAATACTGCTCTAACCATTGAGGAATTACAGGCAAAGTCCCCTGTTTTCAGGGGCTTAAATGCAAATGGACAATTGCACACACAAGTGTTGTCAATACCTTCACTATTTCTTCATCCATTAAGTGTGTTACAGCCTGGATATGATTCCAAGCTTGCCTTTTGCATGTGAAAGGTATTTTTATGAACCCAACCCAACAACAAGTGGTCAAATGAGCTCTTAATGCCCCTCTAACAGTCCATCCTGAGGCTGCAAAAACAAATCTATCAGAGATCGTGACAAAATCAGAAGTGGCCCAACAAACGGTTCTGGCACATACTGAGAAAAACCAGACTATCAGTGACAAAGTGTCCCCCGCAGTGTAGTGGTTTACACGTTTGCCGTGAAAGTGAAAGGTCCCTGGTTAGATTCCAGGTGGGGGTACGAGTCCCTCTCACCGTGGAGGGTTGCGTCAGGAACGGCATCCGGTATAAAACCTTTGCCAAATTACCTTCTTCTTCTTCCAGCTGCTCCCATTAAGGGTCGCCACAGTGGATCATCTGCCTCCATCTCACCCTATCCCTGCATCCTCTTCCCTCACACCAACCCTCTGCATGTCCTCCTTCACTACATCCATCTTCCTCACACTCCATCCCCTGCTCCTCCTCCTTTGTCTTCGGCCAACACTAGCATAGTTTCCACAGGCACCCAG
>VUQH01090041.1:32004-43612 GCA_015106775.1 Etroplus canarensis | reverse complement strand
TTATGAATCCGCATATTTGATTTGGCAAATATTTTACACTGGATGCCCTTCCTGAAGCAACCCTCCCCATTTACCAGGGCTTGGCAACAGCACTAGGAGTACACTGGCATGTGGGCCCCTGTGGCTAACTTTAAAACCTTTGCCAAATTAGCAATGCAGATTAATCCACTGCGGCGATCCTTTGGGGAGAACACAAGAGAGCAGCTGAAGGTTACACACACTCAGTGTGTGTCAACATAGTGGCTCATCTGGCTTACAATACTTCACAATTCACAAGTTTTTTTTAAAGTGTCAAGTACAGAAAAAATTTGATAAGTTTTCTTGTCATTTA
Organism: Etroplus canarensis; assembly: GCA_015106775.1. NCBI lineage: Eukaryota > Metazoa > Chordata > Actinopteri > Cichliformes > Cichlidae > Etroplus > Etroplus canarensis. The sequence continues at coordinate 43,281 of VUQH01090041.1, read as the reverse complement.
GATGGACTGCACAAACTAGTAAGAATTAAAATCCAGGATGCAGGCATGTCATCCAAGTCCAGGGTAAGCAATTCACAAGTGCGAATATAGAGGGTTCACTCCAATGTGCAACCCACGTACCACCCTCAATAAGATGGAGAATGAAACAAAACATGCAGCAAAAATAATCCAATATTTTTTTATGATCAGGAAGTGAAATATTCTGCAACAAGTCTGTCACCTGAAAGATCTGCACTTCACTTGCTGAAGACAAAACTAAAGGCAAAAATGCCCATGGACAACGAATGAATGAAGACTGCGGCAGTAAAGACCGGGCAAAGGATGAAAAAAGGAATCACTGATGAACAATGGACATCACCATCATTCTCTAGGCTTCAGGCTTCAGGTAGTAAGCCTGCAAAGGATCCTCAACAAAGTTTATGATTAAGGTCAATTTGACTGAATTTGAGCCCTGAAAACAGAAATAAAAATAGAAAAAGTGTTTAAAAATGGCTGTAATACCTCAGTGGATAATGTAACATTTTTGTTCACCCCTTTCAAGCTCAACAGTTTTTAATTCCATCATGTTACTGTCCAAACATATCCAGACATCTTATAGTGCAAATTTAAGTTTAAATGTGTGGATGCAAAGACGGGGGAAGAACAGCACATATTTTCAATATGTGCTATTGTGCTCATAGCTTTTTTTTAATAAACTGTTTGTCTATAACATTAAAATTTGGAAATATGCCCTTTATTTCTTTGTCTATACAGTCTGACTGAAAGTCCAAAAATTTTATCTCATGTGACCAAAAAAAAGAATCAAATTCTGTAATATTTTAACATTATCTATTAAAAAAAGAGCAGTATTTAATAATCAAAACAAATCAAAACAGCTGCTGATTAAATTTATGTCAATAAACGAGTAAAATATTAATTTAGGAAAAACTATTATCCATTTCTGTGTGGTTAATTTCGTGTATATGTCAGTTTATGCTCGCTTTAAAGAATGCGGCCACATAAATGTAAGAACCCTGTTCAGTCTGTGCCTAACACGGTGGTGAAGTGAGCAGACGTTTATACCTGCACTGTTTCCGGGGCTGCCATGACTCTTAGAGGACCGCCGGTGAGCAGAGGCAGCGGGGCCGGGGATCTGCTCCTCAGCTAGCTCCCCATTGGTCAGAGAGCTCCCTCTGGAGCCCCCTGGGGACTCGCCCTGCAAACCCCCCACTGAGTGCCTGTTGGACCTGAAAACAAAGAGAGAGCGAGCAGAAGAGAGGAGAAGATGAAAGGGTAAAAAAGGTGAGGAGGAGATCCAAACTGCTGCGTTCACCTCGTTCTTTGTCCAGCTCTTACATCCTTTGTTTTGACAACTCAACTGATTTGACCCATTGTTGTTCCTGACTCCACACGCTGAGGTGTCGGTTACTTTTCCTCTCAGAACCGTCACATTTTCCCAGCGCTAAATATAACTTTGCTTTTCTGACAAGAACTTTTTTACAAAGAAAAACACGCTGGCTTCCCTCCCCAGGACAGAGGAATGCCAGGGCCGAGCTTGGACAGCCATCAACAGAAGACCGGATTCTGGGTTTGGTTGTTTACTCAGCACAATAAAGAGGAGAAGAATCTTACAATGCAGCGTGTGCGTCTGTATATCTTTGTGTGAACACCAGAAATCAGGCCTGCTCATGTCTGTTGGTGGCATCTGTTCATACACAGTATGGAGATGTTGACTACCTCTCCATGACAGCAGCGGTTTGGGCTCTTGGCTGAACTGTGCTTAATGCCCCCCTACAATGTTTAGAGGGAAATGCCATCTGACCCCATGCACTCCCACAGCACAGCTTGGAAGTAAATGCAGCCTGCTCCACTATTTATTATCCCACTACCATTCTAGCCAGCGAGAGCAGCATCTGAAACCACACTTGCGGGGGGAATAACATGCTGGCACTCTGTATAAGTGCTTCACTCAAGCGTGCTGGCAATGGCTTCCTCCACTCGATCATTTTCTTCTCTTTTCTCCATTTATTTTGATTACAATTATGCTTGGGGTTTATGAGTCTGATAAACAGTTTTTTAGAGACAGATTACGCAAGTTTAGCATTGTGCTATTACTGTTATTACTGTACCGCAACGTCTGCAGAGTTTTGAAACTAGAGGGATGAAAAACTTCTTTAATTTCAATGCCTGAAAAGCCTTTATTTTTTAAAGGCCATGCACACGGGGTCCCAAACCCCTTTACAAATAACAACCAATGCTTAATAAATCCATATTAAGACTAAATAATGTTGAAATGATGTATTATAGTCATCAGATCAGTATCATCAGTATCATCAGAAACTTCATTATACATAAGTACAACGAAATTGTACGGAGTCTCCATCCAGTGCAAAAGAGCAGAGCCAAACTAGAGCAATTCTAACTAGTCTACATTTTTCTATATACAAAGAGAAACTTCAAATACATAAATAGGCTAGCATAATATATATACGTGTGCAAAAAGTGTTTAAATGTGTCATACACTTTATAGACAAGAAGTGATTTATAGTATCATATATAGGCATGTTTATGAATATAATAGAATCTCCACAGCTGATGTTTTCTTGACTATATATGACAGAAAAGTGAAACTCTTTGGAATATGGACTGTTGGTGAGACAGTTATTCTTATTACCATGTTTTTTTATTTTCTGTAGATGCACTTTATCAGGCCTAAAGTAACCCTTCACATCTGGGAATTTTGTATTGTATTTTAAGACATGAGCAACAACCTTAACTTAGCTAATGTACAATATATGGACAAAACTATTTGTCCACCTACACATTCTACCCACAGGAGCTTTTAGGAGATCCCATTCTAAATTCATAGGCTTTAATATGGAGTCAGTCCCTCTACTGCAGCTATAAAAGCTTCCACTGTTCTGGAAAAGCTTTCTATAAGATCATGGAGTGCATCTGTGGAACGGGAAAGAGCCTTTCCAAAACTGTCCCCACTAAGTTGGAAGAAAAGAATTGTCCAAAACGTCTTGGTAAGCTGAAGCATTGAGATTTCCCATCACTGGAACAAAGGGGTCCAGGACAACCCCAGAAAAACAACCCTATAGCATTATCCCTCCTCCACCAAACTTTACAGTTGGCACAGTGCAGTCAGGTTGGTAAATTTCTCCTGGCATTCACCAAACTATTTCATCATTACTATCGTGGTCTATAGATATCACGATAATTTGTAGATATCTGTAGATATCACAATGATAAGTTATCGTGATATCTACAGAGAAAGTTTCCCTGTCAGTTAATCGCATCTTTAACTTTGTTTATTGTGTGTTTTGCCTGTTTTTCAACAAATTACAATTAAAATATGAATGTAGGAAGCCAGTAAAAGCCTGTAATCTTAACCCGAGTACGGCAAGACCTCAATATATTGATGTCCCAGATAAGTTTTGTGTACTGCCGGTCATCTATATATTGCTCACTTCCGGTGTTTTTATTCACTGCCAGTCATCTAGCTGGTAGTATAGCTGGCAGTACTAGGGTTAATTTAAGATGTTTTTAGAGTTTTTATTGACCCACTGGAACCCTGATGAAAGCTGGCTATGTTTTATGTGCCTCCTGCTATATATCTTGTTAAATTATTATGTTATAATTCAAGCACTTTGAGCTTAAATGACACTGAAGATGAAGAAGGACATTGCAATTACAGCCGGAGATTATAACTTCATCTTCTTCTAATAAAATAATGTTTTATAAAAAATTACATCCAAACCAATGCAACATCATTTATGTATTCTTGCACCTAAACTACTCCGAATGTGTTCCTGTAAGTGTGCCAAGTGGCATGCACAGTGTGCTTGTGAAATAGAGGTAGAAAGGTAATGGTTTGACCATTACATGATAACATCTTACAGAAGCAAAACACTCCATAATGAGAAACAGTCATGAATTTATAAAAAGTAAGAATTTTGCAGCCTACTGTACAGTAGGTGGCTATAGTACTGCGCCAACAGAAATCATTAGTGCTTGGGGTAACTGTTCTGCTGTGTCACCCAACCTTTACTGATCTCCACCAGCTGGGCAGCGAGCCTATCACTACAAGCCTATGAGATACCCTAATAAATCTGGGAAGTGAATTTCCCTCGGATGACAGCAAACTGTCCAGGTCCAGGGAACCCATGTTTATTTTACATAGTTGCCACATGGTGGGAATGATTACTGAGCGACAGAAAAGTGCTGATTGATAGTGGGGATAAGAACCTTTATGAGAGAGAAAAATAGTTCACTTTTGCATGTGGAGGAAACCACACAAGAAGACGACCCACCGGGATCAGGGCTCTGTGCAGCAACGATAGGATATGATGTGGTGGTGTGTCAGTCGCGAACAAGCAGAGTGAGGACTATGGTACACTGTGCGAACTCTCGAAACGAAAATTATGAAAAGGAGCAGGATTTGGATGCATTTGAGCAATCATGATAAGACACAGGCAGAATGTAAAATCTGTACAACTAAGCTGTCATACAGCTGACACCTGAAAGTGTTGGCTGCTGCTGTTTTGCACATTGCAATATATTACTTTGTTATTTATTATTATTTTTGCTGTAAACGGGTAATTTTCATTTTATTAACAAAGCACATTTACCTGAGTCCTGTATTTAATGCATTTTTCAGTACTTTTTCTCTGCAAAGTTTGTTTTTTGTTTTTTTTTTACTGTTATTAATAAAAGAAAGGCCTACTTTTTCGTTAGGGGTGTTTGCTTAAATAAAAAGTGAAAATGTCAAAAGCAGTCCTTTTTAAAAAGTCTAATGTTACAGGTGTTTCTGTCTGCCTTGTGTAGCAGAGTAGTTCAACGAGCAAGGCACAGCATTGATTGGCTGGTTTTATAGTTATGTTGGTAAAAAGAATAACAATCAGCAATTTAGTATTAAATGCTGTAATTTCGCATGATTATTGCGTACACCTACATATACTGAGTCAAAAGAGCCCAAATTTTGACTGAATTATAAAAGGTTTAAGTGGTAACATGAAGAACCATTTGGAAGCTGAAAGAACTCCCATCACTAATACAATGAGGTCAAGTAGGCAAGTTATATGCTAGTAGAGCTTATGGGGGGTGGGGGAGGCACGTATCCAGCTGGGTCCAAGTACTGACATCCTCCATTACAATCAAAACAAAAAAAAAGAAAATCAATCACATTGCACAGAGGCTTTTTTGTACAGATATGAATACAAGTGTACCTTGACATTTTGGGTAGTACTTTAGTCCTTCAAATCCAAAGGCCTACGGGTTTACGTGCCTTTTCCAGCCTACTGAGTCTTTAAATAATGTATTAACGTGTGCAAGAACAATATATTAAACTGGACATTCAAATACTTTGTTCTTACTTAACTATATTTTCAGACAAATGTATTTATAAATTCAGATAAGTCCAGATGCAGGTGTGGAGAACATGAGAGAAGAGAAAAATATTAAATATAAGCAGAAATCAAATACTCTCTAATTGTTATAAAGGCGGTATTCAACAGTTGCATGTATGCAAAATTGTTGTACCTTGATGTCACCTTCAAAGGATGAAGGTACCTTGAAGTGCAACATGTCTCGAGGAGGGGAGTGGCTTGTTGGGACACCTTTAAGTTTAAGTTTAGGTTCCCTTGATGTGAGTGTGTGTGCTGTGTGTGTATCGTGAAGACGTGCCTGTATGCTGTGAACGCTTTTGCCTCCTGTTGGAGTTATAATAAAGGAGTTTTCATTTTTAAAGTATATTTACTATTCAACTCTGCACGAGAAATTTACAATACTAATGACACTAGCCTCATTATACCCCCAAAAACCAAGGATATGATGGAATCATCAGTGCAAGACTTTCATTGTAATAGCACAAAAACTATCTGACACAGGATTTTGAATTTTGGCACAGTTACAGACCTTCATGAGTTTTGGAACTGATTAGATTTTTGGCCATTTTGAAAACAGGAAATTGCCACTAGGTGGCATTATGTGTAAAATTTGCAAACATTTTTTGCCATATCTTTGTGACTATTTCTCCGATCTGCACGAAATGAAAACCAATTTTATTGTTGGATTGTACGCATTCATGTCCTGTTTGCCGTCACTGCCATTTGCTAATGCCGCTGCTTAAATTGGTTTAAAAAAAAAAGCACATTTTTAGCTTTCATGAAGAACGCTGGCTTTTAGAGCCAGTTTCATCCTTGTAGTATCAAGGGGACTCTTTAACAAAACTCCAAACAGCCACACTATGCGTGTGTGTGTGTGTGTGTGTGTGTGTGTGTTTTTTCTGACCTGCTGAGTGATCCTGCAGTACTGGGAGTCTCTTCACTCTGTGTCCTCCTCAGGTTGGGTCTATCTGACTGAAGTATTTCTGCAACAGAGACCGATCATATCACGTTAGTGAACAGACAGACAAAAGGCCGTTAGTTCCACCTTACACAATGCGTCAATCACGATGATAGGTGCACTGACAAAAAGGAGAGCAGTGTCGGTGCTACACCTCGCTCATTTCAACACACCGGCACAGTTCAGACGCGAATCCTGAAGTCTGCTCTTATCTGAGACGAAAACCGTGAGTGTGAGGCCTAACCGCATTTTCTCCCTTAATATTCTCTGGACTGTACAAACCCCACTACTGAAAAAGTTAGGACACTGTGTAAAATGTGAATAAAACAATTTAACCTATATTCAACTGAATACAGCACAAAGAAAATATATTAATGTTAAAACTGATCAACTGTATTGTTTCCAGGAAATACACACATTCTGACCTTAATACCTGAAAAATGTCACAAAAACCTCAGACAGGAGCATGTTTACTGCTGTGTTACATTATCTTTTCTTCTAACGAGACTCTGGGAACTGAACACACTCACTGGTGAAGTTTTCAAAGTTTCCCATTTTTCCTCGGTGGACACCTTAAGTTGCTCAACAGTTCAGGCTTTCTGTTGCTGCACTTTGCACTTCATACATTTTCAGCGGGTTAGGATTAGGTCTGGATAGGTCTGGACTGCAGACAGGCAAGTCTAGTACCCGCAACTCTTTTACTGCGATGCTATGCTGTTGCATCTTGTGTAGAATGCGGCTTGGCACTGTGTTCCTGAAATAAGCAGGGGCATCCCTGAAAAATTGTCTGGATGGAAGCAAACGTTGCTCCATAACCCATATGTATCTCTCAGCATTAATGGTGCCTCTACATATGTGCAAGTTACCCATTCCATCGCAGAAGCTGGCGTTCGAATGTTGCATTGGTAACAATCTGGATGGTCTTTTTACTGTTTAGCCTGGAGGACTCAATAGCCATTAAGTCCAAAAACAAATGTGGACTCGTCAGACCACAGCACAGCAGCCCATCACAGGTGAGCTCAGGTCCAGAGAAGCTGGTGATGTTTCCGGGTGTTGTTGACATATAACTTTTCCTTTGCATGGTAGAGTCTTAACTTGTACTATGTTAATTGACAATACTTTTGCAAAATATTCCCTAGCCCCGATTGCATTATTCATGACAGAATGATGCAAGGTTTATTGTAGAGCTCCCAGAAAGCGCACAGGTAGCTGCCCTTCACCTCTGTGCAAACACAGTGAGTGAGAGAGAAAGAGACAGCAGGAAGCAGATTTCCCACTTCCACCATGAAAAAAGCCACACAAGTCACAGTTTAACGAATGATTAAGCCGACATACAGTAATTAATTAGTAGACAGATATCAGCTGAATGTATAAAAAGAATTTCAGTAATTACTTTTGTTTGGTAATCCTTTTTTAAAAAAAGTTTTGAGCTGGTTTAAGTGTAACTCTATGGTAAAATCAGGATAGGACAGTACATCGATAGTTTAAAACTACGTTGTGAAATTTGTAGTTAAATCCTGCACACTGGGGTTACAATGAGCACCTTTTACGTATATTGAAGTTCTTGTACAAAAAATAAGCTGTTTCTGAAAGGGTCAGGTAGGAGGAGGCACTACCTGATTTTCCATAAAATTAAACTTCTGATCCTGATGCAGCATCTCAAGCTGGTCATTGCCACCTTAGCGTTTTGAAACTCTTTAGACAGAAAGCATATTATGCTGGTTTATTCCCCTTTCTGACACAAGTGATTGAGACCATAAACTCATCACTCAAGTGTTTACTGAGGTCAGAGTGAAAGGGAGCAGAGGGCTGTTTTCTCATTGACTTCTATAGACAGGAAGTCTATAGTAATTAATTGTCAGAATCAGAATCATAATACTTCATTAATCCCCAGGGGGGAAATTACTCATTTTGATTATGATTTGAGTCGCCCCCTGCTGGCCATTAAAAAGAATGCAGGTTGAAGTCACTGGCACACTGGCTTCACTTTTCATCCACCGTCATCATAAATCCACCTTTTATGTATAATTTGTTATCTTTTACGTCAACAGGTCAATTAAGACATAATACGTTAAAAAAAATACTATATCTCAGTACTAAATATAAAATAAGTTAAACTCTTCCTCAAGTGGAGGAGCTTAAGTATATTGGGGTTACATTCACAAATGAAGGGAGAGTGGAGCAGGAGCTTGACAGACAGATTGGCACAGCTTCTATAGTGAGGAGGAAACAATAATAGTCTGTTGTGGTAAAGAGAGAACTGAGCATGAAAGAGAACCGTTCAATTTACTGTTCAATTTATGTTCCACCTATGGCCATGACCTCTAGGTAGTGACCAAAAGAAAGAGCTCATGGATACAAACAGCAGAAATGAGCTTCCTCTTGACGGTGTCTGGGCTCAGCCTTAAAGACAGGGTTAGGAGCTCAGTCATTCAGGAGGGACCTCAAACAGAGCCAGTTCAGGTGGTTCAAGCATCTCATCAGGATGTCTCCTGGACGCCTCCTAGGTGAAGTGTTTCCGGCATGTCCTACTGGGTGGAGGCCCCAGGGCAGACGCTGGACACACTAGAGATTTTGTCTTTCAGCCGGCTTGGGAACACCTCAGTGCCCCCCCCCCAGAAGAGCTGGAGGATGTGGCTGACGAGAGGGAGGTCTGGACATCTCTACTTAGCCTGCTGCCCCCTTGACCCAGAGCCAATAACGTAGAACGGAGAGTAGAAAATGGATCATAAAAAAAAGTTAGCTGAATTTTCTGACGATCCAAATAAACTTTCAGGAAACGAGTTTAGTTTCCCAAACATCATCATCAGTTTTCACTGTGTCCTGAGGCACGTCTTCTCTTTAAAAATTGCGGTGGTTAATGGTCCTCTCCAGAGCAGCGCAGAAAATGCAAAAGTGATCATAGTGAAGCTGAAGTCCACTTTGCGTTTATAAAAAAATAATGAAATCCATATAGGTCTGACACATGTGGCAGTGGAAGCACAGTTGGTGGTTTAATAGAGACCATTCATCCTTGTATGTACCATGTAGCCTGTGCTGGTTTGTGTGAGCAGTGGTATGCGGTCTTGGCGGGGTGAGGGAATGTGTGACTATATAATCCCCACTGTGACTGAAACCCACAGGCTAACATGCTTTTCATTAACACTCACTTTCTCCTTCACACACCACCTTCCTTTGTGCCGGAGGCATGAATGCCTTAAACAGCACCTATGTTTACACACATACATAACCTGCTATCTAAAGTAAAGCAAACAAGTAATGTCTCACTGACTCACTCTCTCACACACAGAGCGCTGTTTTAACAGCTATGAAAGAGCTTCTTGTGAACAGATCTGCTGGACATACAGAAAAATAAACAGTGGTCTTGAGGAGAAACCATTGTGTCATAGCCCGCTCACTGAGTTCATCTCCCCCTCCCTCTAATGGCAAAGGTCTAATTACTGCTCTGGTGTGTGTCTGTCTGAAAGCACAAGTGAGGCGGTATACCTTCTCAACATCTAAACTACAGTGAAAACAACAGAGCGCACACATTTCAGCTCTGCAGCTGCTAAACTAGAAGCTTTAGCTTACTTGTGTAACCCTGTTCACGCTGAAATTAATTGCTTTTATCTAAGACTCTGCCAAATAATTATGAATTGGTGCAAATTAAAAATCGTTCAAAAGTTTCCAACCCAAAGCGGAAATGATAGGAGAAAGAAAAAGGAATGCACACGAGTACTACGTCAGACCCTCTTTGCCTTCAAAACTGCCTTTTTATGTTCAAGAAGACAGAGATGATGCAAGTTTTGTGACGTGGCGCATTATCCTGGTGGAAGCAGCCATCATAAGATGAGTACACCGTGGTCATAAAGGGATTGACATGGTCAGCAAAAATATTAAGGTAGGCTGTGGTGTTTAAATGACTCTTACTTGAAGCTAAGAGGCTGAAAGTGTGCCAAGAAAATATGCCCCACACGTTACACCGCCTGCAAGACAAACTGTTACGACACGAGGCAGGATGCATCCATGCTTTCATGTTGTTTAAGCTAAATTCTGCCCCCTTTCATCTGAATATCACAGCAGAAATCGAGACTCATCAGAGCGGGCAACGTTTTTCCAATCTTCTACTGCCCAAATTTTTGGTGGGCCTGTACTAACTGTAGCCTCGGTTTCCTGTTCTTAGCTGACGGGAGTGGCACCCCAGCGTGGTCTTCTGCCGCTGTAGCTCATCTGCTCCAAGGTTCAACATGCTGTGTGTTCAGAGATGCTCTTCTGCATACTTTGGTTGGAACAAGTGGTTATTTGGGTTGCTGCTGCCTTCCCATCAACCTGAAGCAGTCTGCCACTCACTGGATGTTTTATCATTTCCAGATCATTCTCTGTAAACCCCAGAGAGGGTTGTGTGGGAAAATTTCCAGATCAGCAGTTTGTAAAATGCTCAGAGCAGCCCCCCTGGCACCAACAACCGCATCACATACAAAGTCACCTAAATCATCTTCCCCATTCTGATGCTCAGGATCAACTTCAGCAGGTCTTTGACCATGTCCACGTGCCTAAATGCACTGAGTTGCTGAGATGTGAATAACTGATTACAAACATTAACTAGCAGCTGAAGAGGGATACCTAACAACGTAACTGGTGAGTTCATGTTAACTTTTATGTACCGTTTATTCTATGTTAGCCTACCGTTCTATAAAGATATCATGAGCAAGGACTGGATTTTTATGTTACTTTTTCATCATGCGATGACACATTTGCCCTTGATGTACAGGGTTTGGCAAAATGAAACATTACAATCTGGGTGTTTTATTCATGGACATTTTCTGGACACATACGACACCACAATACATACATCTTCCAGTGACACTCTTGGCCGCGTTTCTGTCCCAAACTTTTAATGAGTTCCAAACGTCTGGCACGTTTAGCCAGTTAACTAACAGAGTCTAACGTGACGTCTCCATGATGACCAGT
>VUQH01090041.1:17104-31973 GCA_015106775.1 Etroplus canarensis | reverse complement strand
ATATAAGGGTTTGTTTACGAAGCCCACCACAGGTATATGTGTGTGAGAAAAGCTGCCAGGGGAAGTGAGTAAAACCTCCAAACTAAGAGAGCTGTGTTCAGAGCGAGAACACAGAGTGCCTTGACACCACCTGAAGGCAACACACTCTCGCCTTTATTCACTTTATATATTCAGACAACACACATGCAAATGCATACACACACACACACACACACACACACTGCAGAATTTAAAACACATGTACATGCGCACACACAAACAGAAAAAAATACCCCAAACCATCTGCATGTACACTCACAGGAACATAAAACACACACATGCAAAGTCAAGTGCCTCAACTGGAAATCCTGGATCTGGCGTGCACACTTCAGTCCCCCCACCCCACCCCTCTCCACTGAAAACACACACACACACACACACACACACCTTCTGTCATCCCTGCCCCTTCAAGCTTGGAGAGGAAACCCCCCCTCCCTTGCTACCATGCACACTGCTCCAGGATCACAGAAGGCAATTGTACTAGTGAGCTGCAAGCAATGAGACTCAATTACGCAATTCTCTGAAACAAATTAGACAAAAGCGCTCCTGATGTCAGTGATTATGTGTGGAGAGCCTGCAGATAGCAGGCCATAATACAGAAAACTGCAGAAAGCAGGGCTCTTTTCATTGTATGTTAACCTCTGACCTGCCCACACGCTCAAATTACAGACGCACGTTTGTTTAACTGCACTGTGGGGGCCCTCCGTTTTACTCTATCCATTTTTTTGCTACCTGAAGCTATACTTACATTAAAGGAACAGTTCCATATCTTTAAGAAATTTGCTCATTTGCTCACATGTCAAGACACCGGTAGGAAGATTGATACCTGGAGCTGGAGGGCAACTTTCCCTCTTTCCGGTCTTTAGTTAAGCATAAAGGCTGGAAAGTGGGAAACAGTTACCAGGATTGTTTATTCCTTAAAAGCTAACTAGAAGTGATGTCTTTCATCCACAAAGGACACTTAATATCTCCCAGACCAAGGCCAATGCCTTTTTGGGACAACCCAGAACAGATTCAGGTGAACTTAAGAAACAAGCTGATGTGCCGAAGAGGTCTGATTTTTCCCCTCATGATTGCTGTACATTACACGTAGTGCATTAAAAGCTGGAAAAAGAGCATAAAATCTGGTGGGGAGATTCTTGTCATTGGTTTGCTGTATCGCACAAAATAATAACAATTAAGACACTGCAAAGTCGAAGAGGCTCACAAACATTCACGTGCAGCACAACGGCCCTTAGTTCTTGACATTAGGTGATCACTGTGTGCGAGTTTCACTAATATCTGACCAATACTCTGGAGGAGTAGCAATTCTTATGAACTGTGGATAGATGGACAGGCACACACCTTGCCATGGCATTAGCTCACCGGTCCCTCAGCTGGTGAGTCTGAAAACGTAAAAAGAGGTCCAAAGAAAACAGAGGGGGATGATCTCAGAAACCTTTCCATAGTAAAGAAATGAGGGCAGCAGGATTCTGTACCTTGTCACAAAGCTCAAATCACCTCAAACTGGTTTCTTGCACACAACAATGAACTCACTGTACTCAAAACACCACAGTCACCAGGTGTGGGGGATATATTCTTGGCACACTCTGGGCCCCTCTGTACCAATCGAACATCGTTTTAATCCAACAGCCTACTCGAGCTGCTGACCATCTCCATTTCTTTACGACCACAGCGTGCCCGTCTTCTGAAATCACATGAAACCGGTTTCTTGAACATGTCAATGAGTTTACTGTACTGAAATGGCCTCATCACTCCCCAGATCACAATCCAATGGGACACCTTTGAGACGTGGTGAAAGACGAGAGTCACATCATGGATATGCAGCTGACAAATCTGCAGCAACTGCATAAGAATGCCTTGTTTTTAGAGCAAAATCTCTGACGGATGTTTCCAGCACCTTGTTGAATCTACGCCACAGAGAATTAAGGCAGTTTTGAAGGCAAAAGGGGCCGTTGAGTGCATATTGAAAAAAATACACCGACTGCATTTTGAGCAAGCATCAGCGCCCCATCACGACCCTGAAAAGGGATAAGCGGTAAAAAATAAATAAATAAATAAAATGGATAGACAGTTTTAATATTGTTGCCATAGTCTATTTAATTAAATACAGGGCTTATGCAACTTGCAAATCATTGCATTCTGTTCTGATCTATGTTTTTGCAGTGGCCCAGCCTTTACTGGAAGTCAAGTGGATCCACATTTCTGGAAGATGTGCTGAACTGAATGGAGGCGGGGAGTGCAAAGTAAGCATGAGTCCTAGCTCCACGACAGTCATATCTACCAGGAAACAAAACTGAATTATTTTTAAAAGTCAGAAAAGAAATGATTAGAGATAAATGTACAAAATAGTAGCAGACGTTTTGAGAGCCATTAGAGGTGCTGTACACACACTGATTTAGTGGAATTATCCAGCTAGTGATAATTGTGGCAAATCATTGGCAGGCAATAATGGAAAAAGTTGCCACAGACATCTGACTTTGGTGACTGTGTTCCTACAAAGAAAAAAAATCCTCTGCTCATATGACTCCTATGCGCATCCAAATCCAAACAATTACCCTGTCTTTTTCTAAAGTGAGGACCTATGAGAAGTTGCTCCATTTACAGGACTTTTTCCCCCGCCATCTTGCTCCCCTCAGGAAGACATATGTTACAACAGCATGCACACACTCACACACACACACAAAAAAAAAAAAACACCTCCTTTTAACCTCTCTGAACATCTAAACAGTACCAAAGAGACAAATTTACACAGCACATGCTGTGGCGGGCCTCGGCCCTCACTGCTAGCCCTGTGTTCATTCAGCAGGATACACTGCGGGCTCTGTGTGGCGCTCTATGAAAAGCAGAGTGTGTGTGTGTGTGTGTGTGTGTGTTGCACAGGGAGGGATGGATGCATGGAACCTGGCTGAGTTTACGAGTAGTTTAAGAGTAGATTAAGAACAGTGTATTTGTTTAAAAAAATGCAGCCAGTCTTTGCTTCCAAACCATAAAGGAAGGCAAAATGTTAGCGTAGCGCTTGTGAGCGGAAAATTCTGTTGACAGAGAGTCAATAAGTGTGTGAAGTGCTTGAAATCCTTTCTGGCAAGCTAGGGAGTGATTTTATATTAGTTTGGGAATACTAACACACGAGTATGAAGATTGAGTATCATCTAAGACTAATGTTGAACCTGACTGAATACGTGTGGAAATACTGTAGCCATACATACTCCATGTATTCTGTTGATATCAAGTTGCTTTAAGTTTTAGAGTGTTCTTGTTATGCTATTCTTGGCAGGAAACTTCTGGCACGCTTTTCAATAATCAACCAAACTCCCTTCTAAAAACCAGGCTTTGCTGAAACGAATAAATACTGTTTTCACGTATGAGCCAATGCACTTGGAGCTACCAAACAAATAAATGCTTCATCAAAATATTTTACAACAGTTATCTTTACAGTTAAAGCTGCACAAAAAAAAACAACGCAGTCCTAGGCAGAAGTAAGCGTGTTCTGCTGACCCAGCGCTTTCTGGAGCTGTGTTATACTGTTTGAGGGTTAAAAAAGCTTTCATTTAAATTTGCTCCATGAGTGAAAAATAACATCTCCCAATGAGAAGAAGCCCGAGGCACCGAGGATGTCACGGCATAAATTGGACATATACTGCGGGTTCAAGAGCACGCGGAGAATTTGGCAGGGTTGAGCTGACATAGGGGCATTAAAAGGAAATTTGCTGAGACTGACGAGAACTGACGAGAACTGAGCTGCTGCTGCTGCTGCTGCTTCCTCGGTCGCTTACGGTTGTCAGAGAGGTCTCTTAAACATATGGCCCGTAGGCCAGGCCCACTGGATGTCTTTGGAAAGTGTGAAAATGGCAGAGAAATCAGAATAAGAATCCTTTATTAATCCCAGGGGGAAACTGTCTGGTTGGAAAGAGGATCAAATCATGATAGCTGTTGTCCAAATTCTTAATTCTATCCAGTTCAGAGGTCAGAAACATTTACTTTTACAGCCCATTACCCATGAGCTGCCATACATGTCTTTTTGATGTGAAAAAACAGAGACCACACATGTTAAGGCATCAGCTGTTCACTGTATGTTTTGTAAGAATGTAATGTAATGTACTCACATTCATATACTGACCACTCAAAGCACTACTAAGTCACATTTTACCCATACATTCATAGAGCATTTTATTCTACAAGTTGGATGCTTTATCTACCTCACATCCACAGCCAATTTAGATTCACCAATTAATCTAACATGCATTTTTTTTTTGACTTTGGGAGGAAGCTGGAGTACCCAGAGGAAATCCATATAGGCACAGGGAGAACAGCAAACTCCACGCAAAAAGGCCCTGGCTGGGGTTCAAGCAGTGCTAACCACTGTGCCACTGGGCACCGTCCAATCAAGTACTAGCAAGCCATACCTTAAAAACTGGCCAGTGGATGTATTCCTTATCAGCCCACAGTCCACTTGTTATTAAAAGGCTTCATGCTTGTAATGTTCATTTGCAAACATCGGACTGACTGCAGGAAACGTCTTCTTCATCTTCCTTAGTTAAGGTCATGTCTGTGCGAGTGTTACCATCTGCTGAATCTCCTCTAACGTCTTTTACAGTCAAACTGACACACTGAGAAAAACTGCTCATGGGATTAAAAAGGCAAATCAGAATTTTGTCAGTCCGGACCTTAAACTTGACCATCACCATATCTGTTACCTGCCATTTTAAGTGCTACGTGCATTATGAACTGAGGCAATCACTCCCTGAAAAGGTTTGTAATCTCCTGACAGCCTTCTCCTACTTTGGGGCCAACAAACATTTTTAATTTCCAGGGGTTTGAGGAGCTGCTAAGTATTTACAGTGTGAAAGAAAGTTTCAGCAGGACTCCATGCAAAAACTAAGTACACCCCATAGTTCAATAGTTTATAGAATCACCTTTGCCAGCAATAACTTGAAGCAATGGCTTTCTGTATGACTTGATCAGTCTCTCACATCATTGCAGAGGAATCTTGGCCCATTCTTCTTCACAATGTTGTTTCAGTCCACTGAGGTTTGCGGGCATTTGCTTAATCACAGCTCTCTTAAGATCCTGCTACAGCATTTCAGTTAGAATCAGAATCCCAGGGGTTGGGTGGGTGGGGGGTTGCTTTTAATCCCAGGGGGAAATTGATTAATTAGGTTGAGGTCTGGATTTTGACTGGGTCATTGCAATACCTTGATTCTTTCCTTTTCAGCCATTCTGCTGTAAAATTGCTGGTGCTCTTGGGATCATTGCCCTGCTACAAGACCCAGTTTCAGCTTAGTTTTAGCTGGCCTCACATTTGACAACACAATACTTTGGGATACAGAGGAGCTCACGGCCAACGCAATGACTGCAAATCAATGATGCCCAGGTTCTGTGGTTGCAAAACAAGCCCAAACCATCACCCCTCCACCACTGTGGTTGACAGCTGGTATCAGGGGTTTGTGCTGCTATGCTGTATTTGGTTTTCACCAAACTGAGGCCTGCAGAGTCTGTGATGCAGCACCTGGGTTCTTTGTGAATTCTCCAAGGATTGCACGGCCTGAACTTGGAGTGAATTTGCTCCTGGGAAGAATGTGTTAACACACACCTGAACACTCCAGAACAGCAAACTGCCAAAACATCTGCCTTTATGGAGGTGGTCACACTGGCTGCTGATCAGCTAATCAAATACATTTAATTAGCGGCACCTGGCTGCCACTTATCCTCTTGATTGCTTTGAAAGCTGTGAGGGTGTGCTTAATTTTTACTAGGATTACACAGAGCCCTGTGAAAACTTTTTTTATATGACTATACACGGAAACAGTTACAGGTTTAGATGCCCAAACTTTTGCATGCCAGCAAAGTTGCCCACCAGCATATGAAATGGATATTATTAAATAGCATTAAATCAAAGGGAATCTTAATGGCGTAACTGGCATCTGGATAAAAGTTTCATCAGAATAAATTGATTTGAAGTGAATCTTGTCGATAAGCAGCGATGTACTGATGTACAATAAATGTGAAATTAATTAAATCTTTGCAAATGTGAGCATCTTTTGTTGATCTATTGCCCTGTTCTCTAATCTAGTAAAAGTCCAACAGAACAATCAGCATCAGCCTAATAACAATATTCAAACCCATAAGCAACATACCAGTAGGACTGTCACCATAACAAAAAGCTAAATAATATGTCAGCATCAACAACATTTACATTCACAGCAATGTGGCTAAGATGAAGTCATTTACAGTATGTAGAAATCTTTGGCTTTTTCCAAATGGGGAAAACACTCATTACCAGGGCGGAGAGACACACAAACATCCCGCTGTACAGACAGATGTGTATGTGTGTGTGTGTGTTTTTGCGTGTGTGTGTGTGTTTGGTTTCTGGCAATGCTACTAAATATTAAAGAGAGACAGGAACGGAGAGAGGGAGAGGAGGAGAACAGCTTTAATATTGTGGTGTATTCTGTACTAATAAGCTGTCTGGGCTTCTGTGGGAAACTGTGTGTTTTCACTTTAATACAGCTTTACTGATGGGTAAAAAATTGCCAGCTGTAAGCCATGCAGTTCATTTTTGTGTTCCTCCACAAGGCTTAGAGCATGTCCAGCTGAGAGTTTTCTGAATGTCCTGCATCTTTCAATATTTGGATGTTTTTTCATTTTTATTTTTTGCATGTGTTTTGTGGCTGCTCTTCGATGCACGTTTCTGTTCATTTCTGTGCCACTGCCTTTACCTCTGCGAGTGTGAGAGAGTGTGTGATAAACGCAGGACTCACTGTCTGCAGCCGTGCTGCCATTGGGCAGAGAGCCTAGATCAACAACCATGCCGTCCAGACAGACGTTGAGCTCTCCTCCTGCTACAACCGAGCCTTTGTTCTCCGTCTGCAGCACCAGACTCAGCTGGACGTTCTCCACTAGAGGGAGAAAGAACGACAGGCAAACAGAGAGAGAGAGGGGATGAGTGGCTGAGAAGGCAGAGGGACAAAGGAGGAAATTGGACATCTTCGAAAATGGAAAACAGTGTGAAGTTACAGAGCATGGTTTTCCCAGAAATGTCATCCCCATTTTACTTGGCAAAATTCTACACGTTAACATCCATATGTACACAAACTCTGACTGGTCCCCTCAAACGCAGTAGGCTACACAGTTGTTTTTAACTGTAGTGTTAAGTCAAGGACAAACAATACAGACAAAGCTAACGGGCCACCTACACATTACACCTACAGCAGCTTGGAGTTGGTCCCGTCTTTGTAGCTATAACAGCTTCCGCTCTTCTGAGATGACTTTCTGCAAGATTTTCAAGCGTGTCTGTTGAAATTTCTGCCCATTCATCCAGAAGGGCATTTCTGAGGTCAGACACTGATGTTTGGACAAGTGCGCCTGGCTCACACTCTCTGTTCTAGTTCATCCTAAATGTGTTGGACAGGGCTGAAGTCAGGGCTCTCTGAGAGCCAGTCAAGTTCTACCAAATCAAACTCATCCAACCACGCCATTACGAAGCTTGCTTTAGGCGCTGCGGCACAGTCTTGCTGGAAGAGAAAAGGGCCTCTCACAAAATGTTACCACAAAGTTAGCAGCATAGAATTAAGCTGAAGTGTTAAGGTTTCCCTTCAGTGGAATTAACATGAGAAAAACAGCACCATAGCTTTATCCCGCCTCCACTAAACTTTACACGTGGCACAGTACAGTCAGACACGTAAAGTTCTCCTAGCATTTGCTGAACCCAGACTCATTCATCAGACTGCCAGATAGAGAACAGTGATTGGTTTCCACTGCTCCAGAGTCCAGTGGTGGTTTACACCAGACCATCCAATGCTCGGCATTGTGCTCGGTAATGTAAGGTTTGCATGTAGCTGCTTGGAACACATGCCCCGAAGCTCCTGGGACACAGTTTTCGTGCTGATGTTAATGTCAGAGGAGGTTTGGGACTCTGCCGTTATTGAGTCAGCAGTGCATTGGTGACTTTACGCACTGTGCTACTCAGAACTCGCTGACCCCCAGCTTTAGCTAGTCTGCCACTCTGTGACTGAGTTGCTGTGGTTTGTGAACACTTGCATTTTTTATTATTCCCACTGAAGCTGATGCTGGAAAATCCGGAAGGAAGAAATGCCACCAACTGACGTGTTGCAACAGTGCATCCTATTACAGTACCGCGCTGGAATTCAGTGAGCTCTTTATAGCAACCCATTCTTTCACAGATGTTTGTAAAGGCAGACTGCAAGACTAGCTGCTTGACTTTATACACCTGTGGCAATGGGACTGAATTAAACAGCTGAATTTGGTGACTAAGACTAACTGTGGCCGTTGCCCAATACTTTTGACCATTTGCCGTATAAAGGGGAGATGGGCACCTGCAATCTTACATAAAATTTGCTGACGGAGGACGTAAGCTAAGTCTTCTAGCTTCTTTGCTTACATGTTGTGCGGCACGCTGCACACGTGCAAATCTGACCACAGCTTCCAGCTTGGCTTCAAGACTTCGTTTTTTGTTTCACATTCAGATCGGAATTTGCTTTCCTATAACAAATATTTTGCTGCTGAATTAGTACAATTGATTAAACATTAGACGAGCCTATTAAAAAAAAACAGTTCACTCCTCAAAAGTGTACAAAAAACAGGAAACAACAGAAACAGTGAGGATTTAGATGAAAAAGAAGAAGCTAACAGAGCATCAGAAGAACAGGATTCTTCTGCTGTTTTAAATGTTTTCTAAAACATGCGTAAGTTACAGTTATACACTGCATACGGGATAAAGAAAAGACAAAGCCAGCGGATGACCACAGGATCCTTTCCACAGAAACGAAACATCCCTTTAACAGATGCAGACAAGTAAACGATGCTCTCCAGGAGGTAGGCTTATTATTATCCAAGCAGACCAAAACCAGAGCAAACCATTTATCAGCCTCTAGAACAGTGCTTCTCAGACGGGGGTACACATACCCCTGGGGGTATCTGAACACACTAAAAGGGGTATGTGAGATTAAAAAAAATAAATAAATATAAAAAATGTACCCGTGGCTGCTCGCTTGAATTCTCCCAAGGGGTTGCCACAGCAGACTAATCCGCACTGGTAATTTGGCAGAGGTTTTACGCTGGATGCCCTTCCAGCATCTGACACAACCCTCTATGGTGAGAGGGGCTTTTTCCCCCGCCTGGAATTGAACCAGGGATCTTTGGCTTTTAAGGTAAATTTTAATTTATTTTTAAAATCTTTTTACTATTATCAGCTAGGCAGGCTATTTTGGCCTTCTAGTTATTTTTACTTATCCGTTTTATTCTGAATTTACTGCTATTTTTTAATCGATTGATTTATTTTATGTGCTAATATATTTTTACACGTGTTAATTTCTTTTATGGTTTTATTCCCTTTTACGTCACGTGAAGCACTTGGGGCAATTGAGGTTGTTTAAAAATGTGCTTTATAAATAAACTTGACTTGAACGCGTAAACCACTACACTACAGGGACACTGGCAGGAAGAAAATAAATAAATATAATTTTAAAAAATAAAATCAATTCAAAAATACTTTAAAATAGTTATTTAATAAATATTCAAATTGTCCAAAAGTTCATAAAAAATGAATTTTATATTGAGTAGGCTATTCAATTTCATTAACCTAAAAAAACCACTGTCCCCCAAACCAGGATGGTTTGACCCAACCTGGTACACGAAATCACCTGTCAGTCACTGCTGCCTTGAGAACTAAAATAATAGTGTCATGGTTAAAGTGTAGCAGCAATGCCGAACATATTTTAATGGGATTTACAACGACGAGTTGCAAACCAGCCATGGCATTGTGTTCGTTCCACAGGCAGAAATTAGCCAACAGTGGAATTAAACCAGAACATGTTAAAAAGTAAGAGCAAAGAGCTCAGGTCAGCGCAACACTGTTCTTCAGTGGTGACAGTTTATAACTTTAATATGTCAGTGTAATTTTTGATAATCAGAATTAGAATCCTTTATTAATCCCTGGGGAGAAATTAGATATAAATGAAAGTCAGAAAATGAAGATTAAAATAAGTAAACAAACATGTCTGTTTCAGTCCAAAGTTAAACAATATATACAATACTCAATATGAAGTCACAGCGAGGAGTTACAGAGTGTGATGTCACAGGTAGGAATGATTTCCTGTGGCGTTCTGTGGAGCATCGAGGTGAGATGAGTCTGCTGCCGAACGTGCTCCTGTGTCTGTCCAGCTCATCATGGAGAGGCTGCGAAGGATTGTCTAATATTGTCCTTAACTTAGGACAGCGTCCTCCTGATACATTTATTAAGATTTCTTTTTGTGAACATTTTCTATATATGATTATGTTTATGATTCTTTGTGAAGAAATGGTTATAATGGAAGTTCACAAATTCAGCTTGAGAAAAGATCTTTATTATAATCCCAAAAGAGGGCACTTTAAGTTGATAATTATTTTTATGTGCACAAATATCTATTCACAAATTAAATATCTGTTTACAAATCATAAGCAATTTTTGAATATATTTTTTTATTTCCAAGTGGTTCAAAACAGACCACTATAGACAAGCAATGTTTTGCACAGTTGTAAATTTTAGTGAATCGGACGCTGATGCTGCAGTGCTGTGTTTTATGTCTTTTAGTCAACAAAAAAACACTTTTCTCTGGTTAGGGGATACTTGGCTGAAAA
Source organism: Etroplus canarensis (assembly GCA_015106775.1). Classification (NCBI taxonomy): domain Eukaryota; kingdom Metazoa; phylum Chordata; class Actinopteri; order Cichliformes; family Cichlidae; genus Etroplus; species Etroplus canarensis. The sequence continues at coordinate 21,296 of VUQH01090041.1, read as the reverse complement.
AAGGTAGAGAACCACTGCTCTAGAACATAAATGCCAGATTAGAGTTTGCCAAAAAAGTACCTAAAAGGTTCACCGGACAGATGAAGCTAAGATCAGAATCAAAACTGAACATTCTTTTTATAAGTATAGTCATTTGTACAATTAGATAAAAGCTCCTAAAATAGGGGACTGTGTATAAAATATATGTTCGTGTTAATGTTTTACATTATGTTTTTTTTCAGCTTAAATTCTGCCTGAATCCAAGAACGATTAGAGTGCGCACATGTTTTAAGATGACTACCAAAGAATGGGAACTTCAATCTTTGCGGCTTGATGGCAGGTTTAAGCAGCAGACCCCTAAGCGTTGCATTATATTGCTCAGCCTACCCAAACACAGGATAAGACAGCTTCCAGCACGTCACTGATGCCGGTCACCAAGATAAGTGAGCTTTATCAAGTAGGTCACCACTTCTAAAGAAGTATTAAAGTTACAGAGAAAAACCCTGACTAAGTCAAATGGTTCAAGAATAACAAAAAATGACAGAGCAGTAATTTAATCTTACTTCTTAGAAAACATAAAATAAGAAAATCTGCACACACTGACTGTGGTTGAACTATTCAACTATCATCCTCCATATTAATTTGTAAGATAATACTGTACATCCTTTGCCATGAATACCCAACAATCCACATTTTCATCCATTATGAGCTAATAAAAAAGAGAATGTTTTAGTTTTCATTTGTTCTATGAAAAGATAATAGAACAATTCTTGCACACAAACTTCCTCTTGTTAGAAAGTCCAAGACGGCTGTCCAGGCAATGTTCGGCATGCACCGTCACTAGACGGCAATTCTTCCTCGGAACAGCTTTCATTTGAAACCAATATTCAACCGCAACTAGACAGTCAGCCAACAGCTATTCAATATTAAAATGCTTGCTGGGGAGCAACAACAGGACTGAGTTTACTCTGATGATTAAAGACACGTTCACGAGGAAGGACCCGACCTCGAATGTTAATAAAAACATTTGCTGATAATGAAACAGCAAGCTAGGCTGGAGGCTGTGGTTTGGGGAAGGCATCACTGAGGATCGACAGCAGCTCCCAGGACCTGGCAGATTCCCCCGATACCTCTGAGAAAGGCTGAACAAGAGAGAAAAGAGGGCTAAAGGGTGGGGGACGGAAACTGGAATAAAGGGCAAGTAGGCATTTATAGACGTTAAATTACAAGGGGTGTATTTGGGGTCACATAAATTATATCCAACTATATAAACTAAAGTATTGAGCCACACCCCTCAATTCAGGTGTTTCATTCAGTCCCACTGCCACGGGTGTCTAAATTCAAGCAGCTAGCCATGCAGTTCACCTTTAAAAGCATTTGTGAAAGAACGGGTCGTTCTAAAGAGCATGGTAATGGAATAAGATGGCATTGTTGTAACAAGTCAGTTGGTCAAAGTTTGAGAAGGATGAGCAAAAACTCCCACAGACACTGCAAAATCTTCCAGAAAGCCTTTCCAGAAGAGTGGAAGCTGTTACAGCTGACTTACTTTGGGATATCATGAAAACTAAGCTAAAACGCTATAAAGGGGTGTAAAATGTTGAGCCCCTTGGACCCACTAACTGTGGCACACATGGTATTTGTTAGCCCATTAGTTCTTTGAAGGAAAACTTTTCACACGACTCCAAGTGCTTTTCCTGATCACACACACCTATACAAGGCAGTTTTTTTAAATTTTCAGCCAAGAAAACAACATTTGGGAAAATAATCAATCTCAGAAATATCCTCCCATTTCCCAAGAAACGCCAAATTAGTTGAGAAAGCAGAATCAGGTCTAAACTTCTAATTAAAATAATGAGCTTTTCACTTCTCCTTATAATATCTGGTAGTACCGGTTGGTGATGACTTCATGATTTCTCTCTCTCTGGAGAACACAGACCCTTCTGGATGTGAAATATGACCTGTATACAGACTTTAAATTCTCTAATATACTGCTCATAAGCTTGATGACACCTAAGCAAACACTGTGGGGGTACGCTGGATATCATGACGGTTTCCCCCTGTATAACTTTTGGCTCCAAAGAGGTTTTGTCCTTCTACCAAAGGAAAAATCACCAGGATTGCAAGAAAAACGCTTCAAACCAGTATTTCATTTACTCAAACACATTCTAGTTAATCGAATGGCCAGAAAAAAGTCCTGTTAAGTAAAGCAACACAATCTCAGTGCCTGGACATGCGGGGACACCTCATAATCTAATGACTTCGCGGCATGCGTGTGTCCTTACTCTTGCCATCATGTGAGCGCAGTGTGTCCAGCAGGTCTATGGTAGCACTGCCGAGCAGCTCCTTTCTAAGGGTGTGGCAGCTCCACAGCTTCAGATCCAGACGACTCTGAGGCGTCACATTGCTGCCAAACAGGATGAAAAACACATCAGCTACAAATACTTCTGCGTGCTGTGGCTACATTTTATTACTGAGCCCTGTTCCTTTTTCTCTTTATCGACTGTATACAAGTTCTACCTCAGGAAGAATATTTTAAGAGAGCAGCAAAACCAACAAAATTTCATTTAAATATTAGCTATGTTGGAGGACTGCTATTACAGCGGTATTTTCTAAAACCTGTATGATGCATGCAGGCAATTTTCTGTTCTTACGGCTCTTATGAAAGTCTGAGTGTGTGTGGTGCACTCACAGGGTGAGGTCTTCATTCCACTGCAGCTCAAGGTGCCCGCTGCGTTTCCCTGTTTTTTTGGTTTCACTGGTCAGGCCGTCTGCAGTCACCTCGACGAAGGAGCTGAGCCGAGATTGACGGTTCGGCAGCTTTGGAGACTGGGGCTTCGCTGACACCACTGTGTGCACACAGACAATTACACAGTAAGGCCTTTACAGCTAATTGGTAATTGGCTCATCTATTAAAAATGAAACTGCAATTAACAACTATTAGCTGCTATGTTCGGCAATGAAAAGCACCAAATGTCAACATACTAGAAGCTTCAAGAAGAACGCAGTTGCTATTTGTGCTTAGACAAAATATGCAGTATGGCTGTGGAGTCTCACTTTTATGTATACAGCACATCTAAAACAACAGGAGTTGACCCAAAGTGATTTCCAGGCAGGTGTATTTACAGTCATGTGAAACCTGCTTTTCGCAGCACTCAATGTCGTCTTGTGAAAAATTAAGTACACCCCATCATTCAGTAGCTTGTAGCAATCACTTTCTGTGTGACTTAATTAGTTGCTCACATCATTGTGGAGGAATTTTAGCCCACTCTTCTTGACAACATCGCTTGATTTCACTGAGGTTTGCTGTCATTTGTTTACGCGCAGCTTTCTTAAGGTGCCACCACAGCATTTCAGGCGGGGAGAGGCTGGATCCTGACTGAGCCATTGCAGCACCTTGACTGTTTTCTTTGCTTTGGATCATTGTCCTGTTGCATGGACCAGTTGGCTATTGGACGGATGGCCTTACATTCTCCTCAACAATACTTTGCTATAAAGGAGGCGGTCATGGTCATCTCAATGGCTGCAAGGTGCCCAGGTCTTTTGGCTTCAAAAAAAAAAAGGCTGAATCACGACCCCTCCGCCGCTGTGCTTGACATGTGGCATGAGGTGTCTGTGCTGATATGCTGTGTTTGGTTCTCTCCAAACTTGGAGCAGTGAGTTCTGGCCAAACATCTGGACTTTGGTCTTTTCTGTCCAAAGGGTTTGGAACCAGCAGCTGCTTCTCTAAAGTCACTGCTGATGCATTTGTTCTTAAGCATTGTGCAAACACTCATCTGAATGCTCCCGACCAGCAAACTGCTTTTATAGAGGTGGTCACACTGGCTGACGATCAATCAATCAAGGTCATTTGATTAGCAGCACCTGGCTGCTTTTTAACCTCTTAATTTCTATAGAACCAGTAAGGGTGTACTTAGTTCTTTTTTATTTGACTCTATATTCTAGGTCTCCAAAAGCCCAGTTCCTCCGGGTGCTCCCACAGTCAAAAACACACAAAAAAAAACCTCCAGCTTGAAGGTATACTGGCTGTTTCAAGCAGGTCTGTGTCACGGCCTGCTCAGGATGAATTTGAGGTACAGCTCGTTTATAGGCAACAGGGCATGAAAAAAGAAACTTTGCCCTCTAGTGGAAGAAAAAAAGAACACCTGCAGTGGCAATTGCATATATTTTCAGAGGAGCTGGGGTTGGAAAAATAATTATATGGTCAACAATGAAG
>VUQH01090038.1:8187-20050 GCA_015106775.1 Etroplus canarensis | reverse complement strand
CACACACACACACACACACACACAATCTGCACTACCTCAACCGCTGCTACTGCACATCACTTCTTTTTCTTCCGTGCTAGTGTCTTGTTCTTGTGTTGTCTTTTCATTGTGCCTTTCTTGTATACTGTTTGCACAATTTTGGTTTTTGCACTATGTTCATCTGGTTTAGATGAAAAAGGGTTTTGTTCTTTGCATTGTTTGCAACTATTACACTATGTTGCACACGTTGCACCTTATTATTTATTTTTAAAGTTTTAATTTCAAATTTTAAACTGTGAAAAAAAACAACCCTCCTGTCATATGTCTATATGTTTATATGTTGCACCAGATCCTGGAGAAACGCTATCTCGTTTCACTATGTTCTGCGCCAGCTATATGTGTTTGAAATGACAATAAAAGCTCTTGAATCTTGAATCTTGAATCTTGAACATTCCTCTCCCAAAGGTCCAGCAACTGGTCTCCATAATTCCCAGACATTTACTGTTGTTAAAAGCAGGGCGGATGCTACACAGTAGGAAACATGGCCCTGTCACAACTTTTTTGAGAGGTGTTATTGCCATCAAATTCAAGATGAGCTAGTATTTTTGATGAAATGGTAAAATGTCTCACTTTCAAATATTCATATGTTTTCCATGTTCTTTGGTGAATGAAATATTGGTTTATGAGATTTGCAAATAATTGCATTGTGTTTTTATTTAGATTTTACACTGTGTCCCAACCTCTTTGGAATTGGGGTTGTAGTTTTAAAATATAGTTTTAATGTGGGCCTCAGTTCTCTTTAAATGCAATGGGTCCTGCCACTCTCATGGCTGCAGTTCAGATATAGAGGAAAAAGGCCAAGAAACTAAAATAATGTCACATCTTGTGCCGGCAGCCATATCCAAACAATTTCCCCCACATCACCAAATCTGCTTTGCAGTTAAGTCCCGTTTTCTTTCCTAGCTGTTACGTGTAAAACCTTTATTTGTCCACAGCTTGTGGACCTTCATGACAATGCCATCTGTGGTTGCTAGGGAGATTTGGGACACAGCTGCAGAGGCTCAGTTCATGACTTGCAGTGATGCCAGTGTAATTCTGTTGCTGCCATCTAAGCTTCGACTTTAACTCCAGCACCAAATTGACTCTTGAAATGTCATTCCACCATAATGGCAGACATTGCAACATGCATAGCAAACATTTCTTTCTTTTGAAAGAAAGTTTTTTTTTTTTTTTGTACGACTAAAGCCCTTGGATTATACAATCTTTATTTAGAGATAGTGTTGGCACATATTCTCCAGTCTGTCTTTTTATGATATAGACTCATGAAGTATTTCTTTGTTTACAGCCCATCTGCATATTGTTATATAACATCTGGCATATATTTCACTGCAGCTTCAGTGTAAGGGTAAAACCAACTGTTAATGTAATTAGTCTGTCGAAGATTTTCATTTCAATATTTTTAAATGTTATAAAAAGTATATGGCAATCTGTGAAAGCACAGTTTGATGTCTTAATTGTCCTTTTGTAATACTATTTTTAAAAACAAAGGAAATCAGAACATCCTTGTGTTTGAGAAGCTTATATCCTCTGATCAGGACTGTCATAATATCAGATTTTCTCTACGCAATTATTGTGGCCAAAATAATTCCCTTACTGATATTATCAGAGGATCTACAGAGGATTTTTTTTTAAAATTCGTGTTATCAGTTAAAATATATCTTGTCATTTATTTAGTGTGGGTTTTGTCTCTTTTTCACAAATGAATTACAGTTGTCCGATGTAAAGAGAGAGAGTCTATAACCAGAGATAGAGCAATACCTGGAAGCTCAATCAGACAGCAAACTCAAGCTGCACTGCTTCATACCCAAGTAAAATGCCCCACTTTCCTCATCTCACCTACCAAACACACCTGCCTAATTTGAAAATCTATTTAAGCTACCATATTTTGGAATATGTCTTTGGATGAAGAGCATCATCATCTACTTTCCTCTACTGCAGCCCTTGGTTTGATGTAATAAACTGATGGCTAAACATACAGTATTGCATGGTAGCATGAGCCTGTCTGTGATTACCTGAAGAACATCATGGTTCAGGCATTGGTGGTTATCTTGTTGTAATGGTTAAAGGTCACGGTTTATGAGGCCGCTGATGGGCTTTATGGGAGTTCATATCACAGCATCAGCGCTGGAATTATTTTAAGCCAGGGGTCTGCAATGTTTACAATCAAAAGAGCCATTTTTAAACAATTCTAGACCCCCAAAAATCTGTATTTAGCAGCAAAATATAAAAGCCTCAGAAAGCTGACTTATTTAAGCTATCCATTACATGTTTGTTGAGTTTAACTAAATTTTTTACCTGCTGTAGCCAAAGAATTTTGTTTGGGATAAATAAAGTACATCTTAATGAAGGTGACATGGCCTATTAAGTATAAATGAGTCTATAAACATTACTAATAGGTGTAATTACAATCTTTTACCACATGTGACTCTGCAGGGAGCTATTTAGGATTATTTAGTACTTTTAACTTTGAAAGTGATTACAACTAATTGTGATTCTGTTAAATGTATGGATTGAACTATTATTACTAAAATTGACACTGAAGTTGTATCTTATATTTACTATTTTTGGGGAATAATTGAATAATTGTGAAGCAGATGAAAACATATCTATTCAAATGTTTAGGCCAACCTTTAAATATTAGTAGCAATAAAGCTCTGCAGAGCACTTTGCTCAAACAAGTAGGATTCAAATTAATCACATTAAACGGAGCCTACTTTGGTAATAAATTTTTTAAGAACTGCAGTCTAACAGCTTTAAATGTGGTAAATGTAAACTGCAGGGATGTTTTGATTTTGACCAAAGTTTGGCAGCAGATCAAGGATAGCAGTAAAACATCAGCATTGGTGGTGAAAGCAAACAGATACGGCCACACACTGTTGACTTCTCTATTTTCTTTCATAACATATTTTTACCAAAGCTCGGGGGACTCAGAACGATCATTTTTCATTTACAACCCCAATTTCAAAAAGGCTGGGACTCTGTAAGCTATAAATAAAAACGCAAAGCAATGATTTGCAAATCTCATAAATCAATATTTTATTCACAAAAGAACATATATCAAATGTTGAAAGTGAGACATTTTACTATTTCACAAAAAATAGTAGCTCATCCTGAATTTGATGGCAGCAACACATCTCTAAGAAGGTGGGTCAAGGTAACAAAAGGCTGGAAAAGTAAGTGGGACTTAAAAGAAACAGTTGGAGGAACACGTTGCAACTAATTAAGTTACAGTAATTGGCAATAGGGCAGTAATGTAAGTGTCCCCGTAGTGTAGTGGTTTACACATTCGCTCTACAAGTGAAAGGTCCCTGGTTTAATTCCATGTGGGGACACAAGCCCTCTCACCATGGAGGGATGCGTCAGGAAGGGCATCTGGCGTAAAACCTCCACCGAATTACCAACGGGGATTAAGTTGTTGTGGCAACCCGTTGGTGGAGAATACAAGGGAGCAGCCAAAGGAAGGCAACAGGCCAGTAATGTGATTGGATATGAAAAGAGCACCATATAAAAGTAAAGATGGGCAGAAGGTCAGCAATCTACCAGAAATTTTGTCTATAAATATGGAGTAATGTTGGAATAAGGTTACCCTATGTAAAATTAGACTTACATAGAGTATAAAAAGACTTTGAATATTTTGTCATGTACAGTACATAATATCATCATCTCTATGTGCAAGAGACACGGGAGAAAACCAGTATTGGATTCTAGTGATCTTTGGGCCCCCAGTGAGCACTGCATTACAAACAGGCATGATTCTGTCATGTAAATCACTGTATGGGCTCAGGAACACTTCCAGAGTTCACTGTCTGTGAACACAGTTTGCCATGCCATCCACAAATGCAGATTAAAGTTCAATCAAGCAAAGAAGAAGCCAAATGTGAACACGATCCAGAAATTCTGACTACTTCTCTGGGCCAAAGCATATTTAAAATGGACTGAGGGAAAGTGGAAAACTGTTCTGTGGTCAGGCTGATAGGAATTTGAAATTCTTTTAGGAAATCATGGACACAGTGTTCCCCACACTAAAGAGGAAAGGAACCATCCAGCTTGTTATCAGCACTCATTTCAAAAGCCTACATCTCTGATGGTATGGGCGTGCATTATTGCCTATGACACTGGCAATATGCACATGTGGAAAGGCACCATCAGTGTTGCGAGATTTTAGAGCAACATATTTTCCCCTCAAGATGATGTCTTTTTCAGGGAAGGCCTTGCACATTTCAGCAAGTCAATGCTAAACTGCATACTGCAGCTATTACAACAGCATGGCTTTATAGTAGAAGAGTCTGAGTCCTGGAATGGCCTACCTATAGTCCAGACCTTTGATAAAATGAAAGCATTTGGCATGTCATGAAATGCAAATTACCACAAAAAAGACGCAGGACTGTTGAGCAACTGGAATCTTATATCAGACAAGAATGGGACAACATTCCACTCCCAGAGGTCCAGCAGCTGGTCTCCTCAGTTCCCAGATGTTTAAAAAATATTGTTAAAAGAGGAGGAAAAGAAATAATAATAAAAAAGAGGAGCAGATGTTACATAGTAGGAAACATGGCCCTGTCCCATCTTTTTTGAAAGGTGTTGCTGCCATCAAATTCAAGATGAACAAGTATTTTTCAGATTTCCAGTTCACTGTGTTGTTTTTATTAAGTTTTTACACAACATCTCAACCCTGGGATGGAATTGGGGTTGTATATGTGTACATCCATGATCACCACCGCTACTGAGGTTCATTTTCATATTCCTCTTGTTCTTTGTCAAAGCCACAGAGAGTCACGAGAGATGAGTAAAAGAGCCACATGTGGCTCTGGAGTTGCGGGTTTGATACCCCTGTCATAGACTAATAACTGTGATAATATGGCTTTTTTGCTTAAAGAAACTGTTTGTGTACCTAAACCCATAATGGCTTTTATTTACATTAAACTCACAGATATAAGCACAGGGAGTCAACACACACGCAGAGCAGTATGTTTTGGCTAATGCTTCCTTCAATGTAAACACAGCGGTAAATTCAAAATTAGCTTTTCCTTCCTCCTTCTTTGTCTCTCTCTCTCACTCTCACTCTCTCTCACTCTCACTCTCATCCAGTCATCACCTTGCCAAACACCTCCCCAAGAGACTTTCATGTCTGACGGTTTGATCAGACAAAAAGGAAATTACTATCATGGGATTTACTGATTGACGGGACTTGCTCTCTGTCAGAGCACTGCAGCAAAAGGACATGGTTTGGGATGGCATGTAATACAAATTCAACACCATTATGGCTGCTAGTTTGGCGCAGTGTCATTTACATGCGGCTTATACTGCTAAATTTCAAGTCTGTGTGTCAAGCTTTACTTCATTCTTCATATAACATTGCAATGAGGCTCCCATCTGAGTGTGTGGAAGAAGAGTGATGGTCAGCAAATCTGGGGAAATGCAATGATAGGAAACAACTGGAATTTATTAAACACCAGAAAAGCAGTATGACAGCTGATGAGATTTCATGGCTGCAACCAAAATACCAATTACTCCGTGATCACTTCAGATAGAAAATAATTGGTGAGTGTAGGCTTGCATTTTTTAATAATTAACTGAAAATTAGCAATTAATCGTTGCTGCTGATTATATTTCCATGACTAAGTAAGCACTTATTAAAGGGCACCATACCTGCAATATGACTCTTAAAAATATAACCTCTAAGAAAGGAATCAGTTTTTCACTGAATTTTTTTTTTTTTTGATTCCCTGCAAACCTGCTGTGAGGGAAAATAGCACGGTCTTGAAAATAATTTCGCTAACAGGAATCTTTTTTTTTTTTTTTTAATGGATTATTGTAGTTAAATGTTTGCAGGGAGATAAGGCTTAGAGAAACACTCTCTCTTTTTGCATTTGCTTTCTTTCCGTCACAATGGCAGATGCCTAAGAAGCAGAAAATGATAGCCACTTGTTTGTGGGTGATTTTCGCAAAGGGAGGAGAAGAGCACCTCCAACGCAAAGTCTTGGCTTAGTGAAGAATGATTTTGTATTTGCCAGCAAACTGAGTCGGCAGGAACTTGTCATATTCATTTGCTTCAGGAGACAACACAGTGCAGCACCCACAGCTCCTGGATTCTGCTCTGTCTCTCGCTCTCTCCCTCCCACTCCCCTCTTTTCTCCGTGTTTCTGGTGTGTGGCGGCATGCTGACGTGCACCTTAAAAGGTCTTTGGCAACTTGTGTGAACAGAAAATTGTGCCCAAACCTTTGACCAAAGCCTCCCCAAACAGTGGGGCTCTGCCTGGAACCATGAATAACACAGGATATATTTGTGGTACGCCTGCACCTCAGCACCTTAGTGTCCTGCATGGGAGAATAAGCTAAGAAATGCAACAGTGCCCCCAGTTGGTTAACAGGGGAACTGCGCCAAGCACAGCCCGTCATTCTCTTGGGCACATGAACTAAAATGGGCTGGAAATTTGTCAGGAGTTGAATTTAAGAGCAAAGTGTCAGGAGATGCTTGAGGTGATTTGTTGGGATTTTAGACAGCTGTGAAGAGGTTGACAGTGTTGCAGGGTCTGCAGAACGTTCAGCTTTCTGGCTAACAAGGCATAGAGGGGGCCTCTGAGGAAATAGAGCTATCCCAGAGGTAAGAGGTGAATGCTGACACGGTAAAAATTAATTCCAGCTTGAAATACCTGTGGCTAGCGTGTGCGGTGAATATGTCACAGGAATTAAACACTCCTCTGCTGCGTTTGATCTCTATTAGCTGGCTGTCATACTGGCTATAGTAAAGAAAAATACCTGATTCTGCTATGAAGCATTTAGCAACTTAGCAAGCATTTGATTCCATGCAAATGTGAAAGCATGCATCAACAAATCTGAAAACGTGACATCTGACATCATCGTTATGTGGAGATAAAAATGGCCTGTGATTCTATGATGGTGTTCATGTTAGCGACTTATTTCTGTAGCGTTAATTATCATATTTACATGCACTGGCAATGATAATGAACAACACATTTTATTCCTGCGTGTGTGTGTGTGTGTGTGTGACATTTGAAGGATGACTAAGCTTCAAGGCAGCTCATTCAGTGAAGAGGAGACATCTTTCTCCTCTAACCATTTGACTCATCTCCTGCCACATTTAGATTTGGGTAGTAGGCAACAAACTGAATAGCATTAATTTTCAATGAGAGCTGATGGTATATTCTGATGTCCTCACAGTGACTGCAAGCAAGGAGAGCTTTAGTGAAGGTTCAGCTTTTTCTCTCATGTGTCATCAGAAATTTGTCACAGTTTACGCCATGTGTTGTTGCACAACGACTTATGTTATCTTAAAATGCCCACCAATTTCCCAAAGTAAATTAGAAATATCCGTTTGGGGGCGGGGGGTGGTGCAGCAACATTTCCTAACAAAGGTAAAAATGCTAGACTGGTTTTTCAAATTAAACTGCTACCAGAAAATTAGTTTAGATTTGTATGTAGGAGGTGGGTGGCCCAATTAACTTTATTGTTTGTGCATTTATCTGTTGTTTGACATCAGCCAGCGGTTGTAAGAAAAAAAACAAAAAACAAAAGTAAAGACCTCAGAGAGAACATCTACAAGTGCATGTGTATTACTGTTTAAAAGAAAAACATCCAGGAAAACCTTTGGGAACAAATACTTAAGGTGCTTTACATAATTAATCATCACAGTGTGAAAATACTCTAATACATGCCCTAGTATTTTTAGAAAAATGTACTTAAGCATTCGCTTTGTGGTAGACTGGCAACCTGTCCAGGGTTTACCCCACCTCTTGCCCTGTGGCAGGCCCCTGCCCCAAACTGGGCAAGTGATTAAGAAAACGGATGGCTGGATATACTTAAAGCATACAAATTAAAAGCACTTAATGTGAGTACCATTACAGGAAGGTGGGTTCTATACACTATGAAGGATAGCAGCAAGAGTGACAGTAGCAAGACCTGCTATGATGTATGGTTTGAAGATGGTAGCACTGACAAAAAAAAAATCAAATCAAGTGGAGCTAGGAGGTGGCAGAGTTGAGGATGCTGAGATTTTCACTGGAAGTGACCAGGATGGACCAGATTAGAAATGAGGACATCAAAGGGACAGCTCAGGTTGAGCAGCTTGGAGATAAAGTCAGAGAGGCAAGGTTGAAATGGTTTGGACACATGCAAAGAAGGGATAGTGGATATTCTGGGCAAAGGATGTGGAAACTGCCAGGCAGGAGGGTAAGAAGTAGACCATAAAGAAGGTTCATGGATGTGAGGGCTGGTGTGACAGAAGAGGACACAATGGATAGGGTAAGATGGAGGCATATGGTCTTCTGTGGCGACCCCTCAAGGGAGCAGCTGAAAGAAAAGACAGTCATTCTTTTGGTCACTACCTCAAATGTGTATTTACTGTAAGTAAGACACCTGAGAAAAAGCTTTTGTTTCATTTTATCACAGTGAGTGACAGCATTTTCATTGTGTATTAATCTTCAGATTACTTTGTCATGTGATTAGTTAAGTATATAAGATTATGAAGTCTTCAAACTGCACATTGTCAAAGATATAAAACACTCAAAAGCAGCAAGTCCTCAAAAGTGAGAGACTGTAATCAGCTAACATAGTTTGGCTTGCAGCTCAGAACCCATTTTTGAGTGTGCAACACTGCAACATATTGACCGTTGTCACTAATGTTATTAGGTTTGTTGTTAATATATCTGCAGCACACAGAATTGCTCATTCGTTGTACATGGTGAATAAAGTGAACTCGATTCTCATTCAGAGCATGTCCGAGATAATAAAATGCTATGAACCAAAAGTCCACTTGGTATGCTGTATATATCTGCTGAGTTTCCCTAAAACAGTAAAAGTACAGAGGAGGAGAGGACAGCGTTCATCCACGACCGTTGGTACCAGTTAATATCTGCTACATGTAAAGATATATTTACATTCATATAGATCAAACTTGTGTCTTATTAGTGAATCTGTTTATAGCATGCATCCTCTACATCAATAAAGGACAAACAAAATGCAAAGGAATGAAAATACTGGACATATACCATCTCCTATGAATAATAAACTACTTTGCATAAAATCTTTGGCACAGTAAACATTGTCTTCCCCTGAAGATTGCGTGACCTCCAAAGTTCACCATCACCAACTAGGTGTCTGTCTGAATATGTTATGAATATTTCCTGTATAGGTTTTGACAGATAGGAAACAAACAACAGCCCCCGGGAGATACTTCCCATGTGAGTGCCTTGCTGTGTGGATACAGATGCAAAGGCACGCGCACACCCACTGCCTCCCTTACTCCCGCTTTCTCTCTCTCTCTCTCACACACTCACACTCACACTCACACACACACACACACACACACACACACACACACACACACACACACACCTAATCAGACATCAATTCCTATGTGATTGTCAGCAGAGGTGGTTTCATTCTCAATCAGAATCATTCTCAGTTATTTTAGTTGTTTCTGTCTTTCTTCTTTCTGTCTTTCTCCCACTCATTCTGCCACCCAAATGACCCCCCCACATCCCTATTTCGTGTTGTTTGGTGTGCTTCTGTTAAGCTTTAGATACACAACCCTCTGCTCCCCTTTGATAATCTTACACCGTGTCTTCCTCGCCTCCAGTTCCCCTCCAGCGCTGGGTTGCTGCCTAGTTGCTGCCAGGTCCAGCTGGCTTATGACAAACTGAATGACTGAGTGACTGGTTCCTTTATAAGCGTACTGCAGACGTCTCCTTCTCTAATCCAATACAAAACTATCTTGACTGATGTCACTCTACTTAGAACCACATTAATGTGATGAAGAACAACAACTGAACTGATGATATATGAGAGACAAAGCCAACAAGACAAAACCCTTAAAAATTGATAAAAACACAGTCATACTCTTTTCTGTAAAACAATAACTTCCATCCACCACATGCCTGGAGCTGCATTATAGAGGATATAGTACCAATTGGACAGAAATGACCTATAGTCCTGAAGAGCCACTGCAGTGTTAACAGCATAGAACTCACTGATTGATACTCTTGGGTTGAAAATATGCACTTTTGTTTTTGAGACAGTGGTTGAACTGCAGCCCAGGCAGGTGCAAGATGAGGCAACCCCGCTGCTGAGGCAAGACTGTTTGCTGAGTTGAGTTTTTGAGGAGAACAAGTGAGGAGGTCTGTGAGTGTGTAAATTTTGAATAAGATGTTGGTAGCCTAATATTTTGGTTTACAAATAAAATGGAGGGGCCATTCTTCAGCCCACGAGGTGCCACATGCTGAGGTTGCTCAAGCAGTTGCACCCTTGCAGAGACCTGAGAGCAACATTCAAACCATCACTACATTTGCCAAAAAGGAAGTGAAAACTGCACACAGTAGGGAATCATTCAAACTACTAAATATGTCATGATGTCCAACTGCAGGGCTTTAACTGTGAATCACAGTCATGTTGAAATTGTCCAGCATGAGTAAACTTTTCACCTCTGCAAATTTAAATTGCCAAATTAAAGGAGCATTTTTTGGCCTAGTAAAGCTATATAAATGAAATCCCACATCTGTGCATCAGCCAGAGCCTGTAGACCAGCTGTAGAGCTGATCTGGAGGCTATGAAACAGATGGGTTCCAGCCTGGTTTCAAGCTTTTTGGCAAGCAAGAAAGGAGAGATTGGGTTCAGAAACGAATTGCAGCAATTAGGTCTGCTAGAGAAGCAATCACTGTTATGTAGACAGGAGAAAAAATCCAGACATAAATAGCTGCTAACAATAAATGATCAAAAGGTGCATTTAATTCAATGCTTTTAAGGTCTTCATGGATCAAAGATTTCCAGTGTAGTAGGGAGAGGCAAAATATGGCCTTATGGCGTCTGTAAACGGTAGCTGTGAAGTAACTGTTTCATCATTCCAATATATGGCTTCATTGAATCACTCTTTCTTTTGCAGCATCTGTTTATCACTGAGCCATAATCCTGTGCATTCCCTGTAGGTATTCATTCTTGACACACTTCTTCCTTCATACAAAACTTTTAGCTATGCAAGCATGAGCTGTGACACTTACTGTGCTAAAAAATATATTTCTACCGAAAACGAAGTTGTTTTTCTT
Organism: Etroplus canarensis; assembly: GCA_015106775.1. Taxonomy (NCBI): domain Eukaryota; kingdom Metazoa; phylum Chordata; class Actinopteri; order Cichliformes; family Cichlidae; genus Etroplus; species Etroplus canarensis. The sequence goes on along the minus strand of VUQH01090038.1, from coordinate 8,954 downwards.
CAAAGAGTGATCAAAGCATGTTTAATATGTCAGAATGAATTGCTACAGAATGATGAAACTAGCTGCAAACAAACACAAAGCACACAGGAGGCCATATTTTGCTTATAAAGCACATTATTCTAGTGAATTCAAATCCGGCAAAGCAGAGGGAGCCTATGGTTAGATTAAGTCGCCAAAGGCCCCCAATTATCAGGCTTGTGTGCCTCTGCAATGCAGCACATCCATAAATGCAACAGTCACCCACTTCACTTTAGCCAAACAACATTGCTGTCAGTCTAAGTCTATGAAAAGTATCGGTATATAAAAAAATCTCAAGGACAATCAATAATCTAGTCGCCATAGCTTTCTCAGACACAACAACAAAGGAGGCTAAATTGGTCGACTAGGGAGTATGATGAACCATTTTCGAGCCCAATTGGACTTCACTGGTAATGGTTAGCTGCCCTCCCCAGCAATATTAGATGTCATTCAGTGGGCTGCCGTGGGGACAGCAATTACCCTTGTGCTAATGTCTGCCTGCCCACTCCATCCCCGCTGCCCAGTGGCTCTATGATTTCTGTAGCTGGCTCTGGCTGGCCATTCTGTTTACAGTGGAGACCTCATCAGACACAGATCCTCCAGATTAGATCAGAACTCTGACCTGCACATCCGCGCAGGCTCAGCTTTGGGCTAATGGCCACAACTGGCAAGAGATCAGGTGGTCATAAACACACACACACACACACACACACACACACACACACACACACACACACACACACACACAC
>VUQH01090037.1:12202-26399 GCA_015106775.1 Etroplus canarensis | reverse complement strand
AGTTGTACTGTGTCTTTGTGGATCTAGAGAAAGCATATGATAGGGTGTCAAGAGAGGAACTGTGGAATTGTATGAGGAAGTCAGGAGTGGCAGAGAAGTATGTGAAGGTGGTGCAGGACATGTATGAGGACAGTGAGACAGCAGTGAGGTGTGCAGTAGGAGTGACAGATGGGTTCAAGGTGGGGGTGGGATTACATCAGGGATCAGCTCTGAGCCCCTTCTTGTTTGTAGCAGTGATGGGCACATCAGTCAGGAGTCTCCATGAGTAGAGAGCAGGTGGAAGAGAGCCTGTAGAGGTGGAGGTATGCACTGGCGAAACGATGAGTAAAAATAAAAGTCAGTCGAAGCAAGACAGAATACATGTGTGTGAATGAGAGGGAGGCAGGTGGAATGGTGACGATGCAAAGAATAGAAGTAGTAAAAGTGGTTTAGTTTAAAACTTGGGGTTGACCATCCAAACCCATGGACAGTGTACAGAAGTGTAAAAGAGAGTGCAGGCAGGGTGGAGTGAGTGGAAATGAGTGTCAGGGGTGCTTTGTGACAGAAGGAAAACAGCAAGCGTGAAAGGGAAGGTTTACAAGGTGGTAGTGAGACCTGATATGATGTATGGTTTGGAGACAGTGGCACTGACAAAAAGACAGGAAGTGAAGCTGGTGGTAGCAGAGTTAAAGATGCTCAGATTTTTGCTGGGAGTGACCAGGATAGACAGGATAAGAAATGAGTACATCAGAGGGACAGGTCAGGTTGAGCGGTTTGGAGACAAAGTCAGAGAGGCAAGGCTGAGATGGTTTGGACATGTGCAGAGGAGGGACAGTGGATATGTTGGACTAAAGATGTAGAAGACAGAGGAAGACCACAGAGAAAGTACATGGATGTAGTGAAGGAGGACATGAAGAGTATTGATGTGACAAAATAGAAGTCAACAGATAAGAAGAGATGGCAACAGATGATGCGTTGTGGAGACCCCTACTAGGAGCAGCAGAAAGAAGCAGAAGTCTTCTGCATGTTAACAGTTATATATGGGTGAAATTTTTCATGGACCAAAGGAAAATCCAGACTTGATAGGAGTGCTACCTGAAATAGCAATGAGTCAGAAAAATCACTGCAAGTCGTAGTTACAGTGTAGAGCTACAAATACTCTGTATTGCTCAGAGGATGATCTGACTGATTATCAATAAAAATGAAATTTAGAATAAAATGATTTTCCAGCCTTCATCAAAAAGAAGATAATTAAGCCACTCCTTAGGGCCGAATTTATTAATAATTGATTACCTGACTCTTACCTGCCACGTGTTAACTCAAACTGAAAAGTATTTCTGTACTTTCCTCCAGCACTGCATCAGGAAGGCCTGTTCAGGATAAATGGGAATGTCCGTGCTATGGAGACCCTGAAACAGCGGCTGGAGAGTGGTGAGGACGTGGACCTTCTCTCCGAATCTGATTTCTGTACTGTGGCCAGCTTGCTCAAACAGTACCTAAGAGATCTACCAGGGGGTCTGGTGGACTTGACAGTCCAACAGGCACTGATACAGCACTACCAAGGTAAAATAACAGCATGTGGTCCTTTCATGCTTATTATTTCTCCCAGACGAAAATCTGGAGATACTGTATTTTTGACCTGGTTGCACTGCCACCTCACATCTACCATAGAGATTTTTTATGTTTGAGACAAATATTAATTCACTATCTACTTTCATACCTGCTAAGCAGTGAACAAAGTCCACATAAAGACATTGAAATACCATTAATCTGGATTTGATCCAGAAGTAATTCTCTACTTTTTTCTCCCATACTTTCTCCTGCTTTTATAAGAATGTTCAATAATTGTGAGGGAAACAAGACCATACTTTACTTTATTTTGCATTTAAAGCTTTATAAAACATGAAGAAAAACATACAAGTAGTGGGGTTGTACAAATTCAGGATTATCAATATGTTGTATACAATTAAGTGAATACCATGAGTCAGTTTATTCCATCTCTCTTCAAATTTGTGTGTTTTCAGTCTTAGGTCGTAAGTCATTTTTTCCATTAAATAGATTTTCTCCATGACATCTAGTTTTTTAATAGTTGTCAACTAAAATGATCCTGCCAGATGTAGAAGATTGGGTTTCTTTTTTTACTGCCTTCATGCGATCATGTTGATATTGTTGGATACATTTCTCAGGTGTAATGTAGATCTGGTTCATGACTCTGACCGGTGGATCAGCAACACTATCTTTAGGTCATTAATTTTACGATGAGCTGTATGGTCATCTACACCTGGCAGTGCACATATAGACACTGTGTGTGTGTGTATGTGTGTGTGCTTGTGAGAGAGAGAGAGAGAGAGAGAGTTTTTCCCAGCTTGCTTTGCAAAGCCGATTCTGGCTATATCTACTGAATAAAATGATTTTGATGTCCTCTGTTAAATCGTTTTGGCTTCTGTCACACATTTTTAATTCATTTACTCAGCCAAAATCCCAAACAGTTGATGGTTAAATCTTTCTGAATGAGAGGATTTTCTGCATTTTACAGTTTAACATCATAATACATTTAATAACTTTTTAGGATTCTTACAGATATTAAAAGTAATTTATCAATATTCCATTTAGTTCAAAGCATTTTTTTGTATTTTTTTTTTTTTTACAATTGTTTCTGGTTTTACAAGCAGCACATTCACTTAGAATAGAATAATAATGACCACAACCCCCATAATTGCTAGAAAAACAATATTTACAGCTTTCTTACACAAAAAATTTTGCAGAAGAAAATAATACTCTCAAATGCATGGTTTAGGATTTACAATTTTTAAAGACAGTTTTGGAAACAGAATACTACACAGAACATGACACAAGCACAAACTTGACAGCAGACAGGAACACAGCAGGGAAACACTGAGGGAACTAACCTAACTAAACAGAGTGGGAAGAGATGACTATAAACAAGGGAGGGTTCAGAGGATAACACACAAGGGGAGTGAAAACAGATAACTGAAAATACCAAAGCCCAAAAGAACTAAAAAACATTTAAATTCACAACTGAATACGAGACCATGACAACCAAGAAAATATTCCCCACGCCATTACACCACCACCACAAGCCTGAACTATTGATACAAGGTCAGATGGATCCATGCTTTCATATTGTTTACGTCAGATATTGATCCTATCATTCAAATGTCACAGCAGAAATTGAGACTCATCATCAGAATCAGAATCCAAATACTTTATTAATGCCGGGGGGGAAATTGCTTCATCATACAAGGAAATGGTTTTCCAATATTCTGTTGTCCAGTTTTGGTGAGTACTGTCACGGTTAGGCCTGAAAGGAAGGACTAAGGATGCGGTGCACAATTCCAAGAAAGCACAAAGTCTTTAATAAGTGACAAGATATATATACAGTTAGATGATGAATAGTGCCCTGGGAAGTCAGGTGATGTACAGGTCTGGGTGGTGTGGAAGGACAGGTGAGGTCTCTCTCAAAGTCTGTCTTATCCTGGGTGTCCATGTATTACAGAGTAGGGGAAATCCAATGTGATCTGACCAGAGTTAGTGTGGGGTTCCAAGCAGGGCTAGGCAGAAGAAGCAGAGGCAGGAGGTCAGTGAGATGCAGATACAAACAGAAGTATGCAAGAGGTCTAAAGCTGGTGGCGAGTCTCTCAGTAAAGTTTACTGCACTATACCAGTGAACGATCTGGCGATGAGTGGAAGCCCCAGGCCTGCTTAAGTATACCAGCACAGGATCAGGTTTATAGGGAACAGGTGTGCCAGAGACAGATCAGGCAGGACACACCCACTCATGTAATAAAGCACAAGTAATGCCAGGCACACACACCAGACAGAGAGAGAGAGAGAGAGAGAGAGAGAGGTGGGTCGACACCCAGAGGACAGGGAACCATGACAAGTACATGCGAATTGCAGCTTCAGTTTCCTGTTCTTTGTTGACAGAAGTGGCAACCATTGGGGTCTTCTTCTGCTGTGACCCATATGCTTCAAGGTTCCAGATGTGCATTCAGAGATGTTCTTCTGCATACCTTGTTTGTAACAAGTAGTTCTTTGAGTTACTGTTATCTTCCCGTCAGCACAAAGCAGTCTGACCATTCTCCTCTGACTTCTTGCATTGATAAGGCATTTTTTCTCAAAAAACTGCTCCTCACTGGATATTTTTTTCTTTTTTGGACCACTCTCTCTGAACCCTAGAGATGGTTGTATATTATTATATTTGTATTACTGAGCAGTTAAAAAGGTATACCTAATGAAGCAGCCAGTTAGTGTATAGCCCCAATCATCTGTTTATGTACAAAACCCAGACCCTTACTAGGGTTATATGACATGTTAAATACTATATAAACTGCCACCAGCCAATAAATTAAATTATCAATAAGAGTTTGTATCTTTAAGTTCCTGTATAATCATTTTTGCCAAATATTCACCAAATAGCATGGCTTTTTCTTGTTGTGTTTCGGTCCTGTATCTTATTTGTCTTGTTTCTTAGCTATTTATGTTTGTTTTTCCATTGTACAAATCTCTAAAAACATAAAAGCACACTAATAATGTTCACGCCGGTCTGAACTTTTCTCAGCTGCAAACGGAGCAGTTGTGGGAGCTGTATTATTCCCTGTCTCCAAACTGAGACAGCTGTACACACATACTCTCATTCATACGCATGCATGCACATTCACATAGACCTACAGTACACACTCACAACATTTGCGTCACTCAGTCATTCGGGATCAGTAGTCATATCCGTTTATCCAACTGTGACCCAATTATGTATCCCAAGTAATAGCATCAACATATTTTCAGGCAGTAATACTCAGGTATTACTAGTCACCTTAACCCAAGATTAGATATTCCAGAGATGGTGGATGACTCCATCACTGCCTACTGGAGATGGGCTATAATACTATTATACTTAGGGGTTGTTAATTAATTATGGACAAATATATTGCAGCAGAATGGCTGTGTCAAGGAAAAACTTAAAGCACCAGTCTATTATTAACTTTTCCACTAAAGTTTGTTTACCAGACACTTCAGAAACTACACAGACTGAACTGAAATAAAACTTTATTGTGACATTTGTGTATCTGTAGAGTGTGGTGATGATGGCGCCTGGTCAGATGTGAGACACCTGCTCCTGCAGCTTCCAGACATCCACCACAGCCTCCTGCGCTACCTCTGCCACTTCCTCACCCTTGTGGAGAGCAATCATAAGGACAACCGCATGACTGCCCTCAACCTAGCCACTGTGTTTGGGCCCAGTGTCTTCCAGTAAGTCAAACATTTTTTAGGCTAAATGTGATTAAACAGTCAAAATACACACCCATAGAACAATCCCACTATCACAGCAGATATCGCTTCTTGCTATTTAAATTTTTTATAACAAACAATCAACAATAAAGCTCTTAGGGACTTACATGTATTGGCAACATTTTAGTAACATATTATTATTATATCAGAATAATATTTCTTTGTGGATCTTGAGAAAACATATGATAGGGTGCGAATGACAGATGGGTCATTGATCAGGGATCAGCTCTGAGCCCCTTCTTATTTGCAATGGTGATGGACAGGTTGACAGATGAAGTCAGGCAGGGGTTACCATGGGCTGTGGTGTTTGCAGATGACATTGTGATTTGCAGTGAGAGTAGAGAGCAGGTGGAGAGCCTGGAGAGGTGGAGGTATGCACTGGAGTGAAGAGGAATAAAAGTCAACCTAAGCAAGATAAATTGTGTGTTTGAATGATAGTGAAGATGCAAGGAGTATAGGTGGCGAAAGTGGATGAGATTAAAACCTGGGGTCAACCATCCAAAATAATATACAGTGCACAAGCAAGATGAAGAAGACAGTTCAAACAGGGTGGAGTGGGTGGAGACAGGGGTGCTTTGTGATCAAAGGATAGTAGATAAAGGTTTATAAATGGTAGTGAGTCCTGCTATGATATATGGTTTACAGACAGTGGCACTGACAGAAAGACAGGAGGTGAAGCTGGAAGTGTCAGAATCGAAGATGTTGAAGTTTTGGCTGGGAGTGACCAGTGTAGACAGGATTAGAAATGAGTACATCAGAGAAAGAACTCAGGGTGAGTCGTTTGGAGATAAAGTCAGAGAGGCAAGACTGAGATGTTTAGGACATGTGCAGAGGGGGGATAGAGGATATATTGGACAAAAGATGTGGAAGATGAAGCTGCAGGTGGAGAAAAGGAAGACCACAGAGAAGCTTCATGAATGTAGTAAAGGAGGACATGCAGAGGGTTCATTTGAGGGAAGATGCAAGGAATAGGGTGAGATGGTGACAGATGAAAATATTATGTACCTTTTGGCTGCTCCCTTGTTTTCTCCACCAAGGGGTCGCCACAGCGGATTAGTCCGCATTGGTAATTTGGCAGAGGTTTTACACCGGATGCCCTTCCTGACGCAACCCTGACGGGCTTAATTTTTATTATTATAGTTGAGATGAGCTTTTTTTACTGAAAAGAGGGGGTAATCAAAAACAGTACAGTTGTAATCTTGATAAACTCAAACAATATCCTGAAAGGGACTAAAGTGCTCTTTAGAGCTATAGAAAAACAACAGTAATTGCAGTAGAAGTGGTCAAACTATAAGAAATCAAACTTGCTGCATTTCAAAATATTGAGCATGTACTTTCAAAGTATATGTGCCTTATACCTCCATCATACTCAGTTATTTATGGGTCAGATTTTAGTCGTCATTGTTTGTCAAAAGTACAGGAAGTGGTTTAACTAAACTAAATGTATTCATTAAAATTTTCATTCCTAATACCAGCCCACTTCAGTGTGTTTGTATCCTTCAAGGAAATTACTAGATTCCTGAAGTTTTTTGGCAAGTTTAGTGTTCCAACTGTGACCTTTAGATAAAGCTTTTAAATAGGTAACCTTTTGTTCAGCTTTCCCCGCTTTGTTCAAATTTAAATTTTAAATTAGGATTCGCATTCAGGGAGGTAAAAAGTTAGGGTACATGTTACGTACATGGGCCTTTTACTTATAAAAATGTATTTGAGATAAAATATCTAAGCAATATCCCACATTTAAAATGTTCTCTTGTTACAGCAGTTGATATTATTTATTATTATTATTATTTCTATTATTATTATTATTATAGAAACTGGACTTTTAGTGCTGTGAAATTTTCAAAGTAAAAGACTTTATTTTAGAAAAATAACAGGATGTTCAACAGTATCTCTGATTATTTAAAAAAAATCCTTAAAATATAGGAGACTATGCTTTACGATAAGAGACTTTCAAAGTGAAAGCCTCATATTTAATCTTTTTTTAACCTTTTGCAATAAAAGTATCAACTGCTATCTCCTTTCAGCTTGTTTTACACAACCTGTTTCGCTTCAATTTTTCAGCAGCAAGCAACATGTCAAGTCCAACTTTAGCAACTGTCCCACCAGTAAAGTATAACAAGTTAAGTAATTACCATCAGTTGCTCCTTCCTTGTATTTCCTCAAGGAAATATAGCAGATGAATTCCCATAGGTAATTTGGCACATATTTTACAGCAGATGTCCTTTCGTGTTGAAGGGGCTTGTCTCCACCGGGGCTCAAATCAGGAATCTTTCACGTTAGGAAAATGTGTGAATTACTACATTTTTGAGACACTACCAAAATATATAACAAGTATAATAAAATATTTCAAAATCAAAAACGTGGGTACCGCAGTGGTCACCACTGTACAGAACCTCCTTGCCTCTCAGTAAGTAGGTCCTGGGTTCAAATCCAAAGGATGGCTGGGATCTTTCTGTGTGGAGTTTGCAAGCTCTCCCTTTGCCTGCCTGGGTTCTTTCTGGGTATTCCAGCTTCCTCTCACTGTCCAAATACATGAATGTTATGTTAATTAGTGATTCTAAATTGCCCATAGGTGTGAATGTGAATGGTTGTCTGTCCCTCTGTGTTAGCCGTGTGATAGACTGGCTACCTGTCCAGGGTGGAATCCATTTCTTACCCAATGTCAGCTGGGATAGGCTCCAACCCCCTGCAACCCTGAATTGGTATTGGTTAAGAAAATGTATGAATTGGTGAAAAATCAACAAAGCAAAATATATAATTATATATAATTATATACTATATACTGTAATTATAAGGGGCAATAAAATGTTAAAATGAAAAAAGCAGATGACTTTCTGAATAATATATTGTATTTAAGTTATTGCGTGTCTGTTTTGCATATGGTAGGAAAGATTTCTTGTATCTTTCCTTGTGGCAGCAGAGCTGAATCTGTCTGACAGAGAAAGTGCTCCCCTGCCTGTCCAGTAAGTGTTACAGAGGGTGGTCAGGATTATCCACGATGGATAACAATTTGTTCAGTGACCTCCTCTGGACCACAGCTTTGAATGTGTCCAGGTTGCAGCTAAGAGTACACAAAGTATTCATATTTAAAATTATGCAAGTTTAAACTTAAATTCATACTTTAACTTAAGATCATTTCTAACAGTGTGCTTGCTGAGTATAAAAATTCTTGTTAGCTCTAGTTATAAAAATCCAATTTGTACCTTACACAGTTGTGATCTGTAGATATCAAATCAGCTTAAAAGGATGGCACATGCCTTGCTGTTTTCCCACACATATTGTGTTTAGGCTGGAATAGTCATGGACCAAAAGCCAAAATGAGATTATCATGTCCAAAAAACCCTTTTACCCTTTTCTAAAAGCAATGTTTTTCATTTTTTTAACTGTCAGAGAAATGGCGCAAGTTGAGAAGTTTGGAGATAAAGTCAGAGAGGCAAGGCTAAGATGGTTTGGACATGTGCAGAGGAGGAATAGTGGATATATTGGACAAAGGATGTTGAAGATGGATCTACCAGGCAAGAGGAAAAGGGGAAGACCACAGAGAAGGTTCATAGATGTAGTGAAGGAAGACATGCAGAGGGTTAATGTAAGGGAAGATGCAAGGAATAGGATGAGATGGAGACAGATGATCTGCTATGGCGTCCCCTAACGGGAGCAGCCGAAAGAAGAATGGTCAACAGCATGTTACTTTTTCCAATTCAATACTTTGTTAATAGATCATTGAACCTTACGTTTAATTCAGAGCACAATCTTGCAATTGATTCATTGCGCCTTTGATTTATAATTGCTATCGCATCATTAAAGTGCATGTAGAGTTCACTACTTTGCATGACCTTGGATGAGTATGTATTCCACACTGTAATACTGCCACAGAAATAGTAGAAGTATCACTTATGTCCATTCTACACTCTGCCTAAAGGTAACATCATTTCCGTGTCAAAGTAAGTTTTTATAAATGCCGCATTATACATAGTTTTCAGCTTAAGTCTGTTTTACAGGTGATGGCTCTGTTACAGTGTTTGGCCAGCAGGTGGTACTGTAGCTTATTTAGAGAGAAGAACAACACATTGTCAGGCCATTATAAAAAGTGTCCTTATGAAAGCTACATTATTCCTGGGATCCAGAGCTGCTTGTAGATGTCCTGTTATTTAGAAACAAAAAAATTGGAATATTTTCCGCTGTGATTCAAAAGTTAAATGAAAGCTCTTAATGTAATTCCTGATCTGCCTCTAAAATCAGATTTGGCTTCTTTTGAAGTCTGACGTTACAGTAATCAAGGGTGATATTTCATAGTTTGAATAGAAAAGAATACATACTGAGGTAGTTAACACTTTTAAAATCAAATCTCATTTTTTCACATGGCAATAAAAGTGTTAATTAAAGTGTCACTGACAGTCAAATGAGCAGTCATTAAAAATAATGCAGGGAGTATTTTTGAATCAGTTGATTTTGCAAAGTCCACTTAAAAAGTCAATCAGTGCAACCAACCCAGGCATTTAGACAAGCACAAATTCAGCTTCGTCCACTTCCACGGTTCTGGCGATTACAGTATTGCATGATGGATCAAATGTAAACATCAGGGTGCATAAAACTGTTGCACATCCCAATCTTAATGTGTTTGTGAAAATGTTGAGAAATAAATTATTCAGTGTGCAGCCTCATATGCCACTCCACAGCTTCTGTGCTAAGTTAATCTCTGTTCTCAAGTTTTTCATTTTCTGTTAGGCTTACCAGGCAGCCAATTTTAAGTCACACTTGTACATTCCTCAACCCATAACTGTACTGTACCCCAGACTGATGACAGGTGAGACCCTTCAATGATAAATTAGTATATTGTGACTGGGAATCTCTGAGATCAGATAAACTGTAATGGATACATTTCATAGTGTACAACCCGTTCTCTTCAGCACAGTGTGTGTGTGTGTGTGTGTGTGTGTGTGTGTGTGTGTGTGTGTGTGTGTGTGTGTGTGTGTGTGAGTTCGTGCGTGCGTGTGTATTAGTGTTAAGGTTATATAATTAGACATACAAACAGGACTATTGCCAAGTGTACGTCTCACACAGCTGTTCAGTAGCATCATACATACTTACCATACTTATTTTGGAAGCTGGATTCAGGCTGACAAACTGATGACTGCCTTTCCATTTCAGTATCAAGATTACAGCTCAGCCACATTATTTTGGTACAAATTCTCACTTTTATTTCCAGAGTCTTTTTCAAAAGTTAGGTCTACCTCAAAATCAACTGATCCATTTTGATTGTTTTGGCATGAGGTCAAGTTTTTGAGCTGTTGCATTTCTCTTAAATTTAATGGAAGCAAATGGCTTTCACCCTGTGGTGCACAAAACACCAGAGAAATACATATGAAAAACTGAACAACATGCAAAGTTGATGAAATATAAAAATTAGCTGAGCCAACAGTATGCTTTATTTGGTTGGTGGATATACACGATAAAAAGAAAATAGTTCCTACCAGAGGTAGTAGTTTTGTATTTTCTAATTAGTTTCTTCATTTAGTTTTTTTATTGAAGTTTAGTTTCAGTTAGTTTTTAGAGTGGGTTTTTCATTTCTGAAAATGTTTAGCTCATTTTTATTGGTTTTATTATTAGTTTTAGTTTTCTTAATTATGATAGTGGGGATGGTGTTTGTCAGAGGAAGATTTAAGATGTTCAGTTTAGAAATTCCGCAGTGACTTGTAAGGGCAGTGGACTCTCAGTCATGTAGATGTCCTAATTCTCAATTAACAGAAGCACCAGAGCCTCATTAGACAAGTTTTCTTACCAAATTTTTAAAAACTGACAAAACTTCAGGACATTTCTTGTATATTTTTTATTTTATTTCAGTTAGTTTTAATTTTTATCAAAAATCAGTTTCAGTTAACAAAATAGTTTCTAGTTTTAGTGTTTGGTCTAGTTTTAGTTATCTATAATAACCTTGGTACTTGCATAAAATTGCTGCCAGTTTACTTACTTAGTTACTTACTTGGATGTTTATTTATTTACCTGTTTATCGTTTGTCTTCTTTTGGCTTCTTGTCTCTTTTCTTCAGTGTGGTTCCTAGTTTCGAAGCACTGAAGGACCAAAATATCTGTAACAAGATCATGGTCACACTCATCCATAACTACAGCAATGTCTTTGAGACCAACACAGATGGAGACAAAGAAGATACCAAAGAAGAATCAACACTTATCACTGCCAAGGTGTGGTATACTCACTAAGGCACCAGATGCTAATGTTTATGTAAAATAAATTCCTGTTTACATGAAGTAAGTCAGTGTTGATGCTCAGAACAGTATTTTCCCATTTGTAGAGAACTTAGTGAGTCATATGTTGTGCCCATGCACTTTAAACAGTATGACTTCATCTCCAGCCTATGACCTCACCCTTCTGCCCATCCACCTTGGACGAGTGATGGCTTATGAAAACAGGCTTATATAATGTCAAGTATAACTGATTTAATTATTGATCTTATATCACAGCCTTCTCAGCAGGAGGCTGTTTGAGTACCTGGCTGTTGACTTCTATTTTCTGCTTTGATGACTGTATTGATTGGTTTCTTTATCTGGTCTGCTGGTTTTCATCTTGCTTTGCATCCTGTTGCTGTGTCTGTTACTACCTTAAGTATGGCTACTCTTAAGTCATCCATTAATAATTAATTGAAAATCTTAGATGTATAGTACAATACATAATAGTACTTCTTAAAATTTTTTTTTACATATTTTGGTAAAATATTTAGATAAGGGATTCAGATTTGCTTTCATGATTGTTTCATTTGTTTTAGGCACCAGTCACACCTCTGGAGACTGGTCAGCGACCCTCTGGCAACCTAAAATCCTTGTGACCTCAAACAAATGCTAAATGACTGAAACTGAAATTTTCATTCACTAGGTGGTTGGCAACAGATTGTGCAATCATTCGCCGAATGATCCCAGTTCAATTGCCAACCACTCACCACCAGTGATTGGCAGTAGACAATCGGCAAGTTTGAAGTGAGACTGGTGTCATAATTCTTCGCTGGAGGAGGCGAGACGCGGCAAGATCAAATGTCAACAATGCACAAAACAAGCATGGCAGACAGCATTGATGGAGCTAGTCAGTGGAAAGAAAGTGAAGTCTTACTCACATGCTGATATGTGTAGCATCTATATGTACTTCACTTTATGTCTTCACATGCGCGTCACTTCGGGGTCAGAGACTGTTCACCCTGGAGTCCGATGGTGGTTGTATTTAAATTATAATGTTAATGACCACGCAAAAAAATCGAATCTCAGCAAAAATTGGAATTGCCTGCAGTGGGAACGCAGTCTGTCACCATAAATCAGCTTTTTGAAGAGCTGAGAAAAAAAAAGCTCTATTTTCATGTATTCGTCAGACAACCCAATGATTTTAGGTGCTTTACAGAGTGCAAGACCAATTATCCTAATCATATATAGTACTGTGCAAAAGTCTTGAGCTACCACTCATTTTTTTAAAATATTTTGCTTCCAAGGAGCCCAACTTTCTGGGCCATCATTAGACAGACCAACTGTCTGTCTGTTGATTGACAGCTAGATCAATAACTAAATGATTTCATTATGTTTAATGTAATGTAAATAATCAGCTTTAAAAATGTAAAAGCCGTAAAATTAACATTCCTGTAGACTGAAGTGCAATTTTCACCCAAAGGGACTCCATATGAGAGGGGTAAAAATAGAGCCTCTTAGCTGGCATGCTGTGTTATATTTTTATTCACAGCTGCAATTAACATTTGCATCCAGTACAAAAAGATGATAGAATGTTTTCTGCAGAAGAGCTTTGTTTTCAAATATCTCATCATTAGTAGATTTATAAAACCGGGTCTTCTTCATTTCAGTGTATAGACATCAGCAACGTTTTGACTGTTGATTCATGATTGCATTGTGTGTTTGAAACATGACACTGTCTGCCTGATCAGACAGTGACCACGGGATCTCCCTATTAGTTTGACCTCTGACCTCTTCTCTCAGACTACCGTCCTACCATTTTTAACACCACTGAACCTGGGGCCTGTTACCCATGAGACGTAATGCCTACAATGGAAAAAACCTGTAAAGCTAATAATTTTACAAACTAACAGATCACACGCAACTTCACAAAATCCAAAGTTCCAGATTGCTAGTAACAAAAAATAAATACATCTGTTAGGACTTTGATTATATGATGTCCTTTAATGTGATAGCATTTGCAGGCACAAGTGTATGTGCTGTGTTGTGAATTCCTGTAATGGCATTGCCACTTGAGACTCTGATGACCAATAGGGAAATCCCTCAGTCAAAAAAAGATCTTCTAACATATAAGCATGCACACATACACAAACACACTAACACACACAAACATGCATGGCCTGTGGAGGCATCTACCTCCTGATCTTCCTTGTAATGCCTTTGAGCATAGCAATTGGCTTTACTTCTAATTGTAAAATGCTGACCAGGGTGGACTGTGCATGGCAGTGTTTTTCTGAGTGTGTGTTTAGAAATGCAGATTGTCATCTTGTTTCTTTAAAGAGAAAAGCAACAGCGGAACACACATACCCTGCTAGTAAAATAAATTTTTATAGCTACTATATGTAGAAGTCTCTTGGTACAACAATCAGAACTGGAGAACAAAGCTTCTTGGCCTGTAGTGAGCATGATATGTTACGTCTTTTGTTAATCTAAGATGTTAGTTACAAATGTGACTCTTCTTTGTCGTCTTTCTTGTCCCAGGAGACACATGTGAGAGATGCAGACACAAAGAATTCATCCAGCCATCTTGATGCAGAGACACCATCCCCAGTTCCCAGGGTGAGAGTGTGTGCTTAGCTTAGTAGTAGCAAGCCTGCATGTGTGTGTTTTGTTTTTTTTTTTTTTTTTTTTTTCTTTTTATTTTTTTTTTTTTTTAAAATTTTTTTTAA
>VUQH01090037.1:0-12133 GCA_015106775.1 Etroplus canarensis | reverse complement strand
CCCACATACCCTTGCATCATTAAAAAAAAAATTAAAAATAGAAAAAATAAAAATAAATTAAAAAAACAAAAAAAAATTAGATAAATAAATAAACATAATAATAATAATAATAATATTTTTTTAAAAAGGGGGGGGATGTGTGTTTTGTTTATGTATTAAATGCACACCTGTTATGGAAGCCTTTGTCATCACGTCAACCTAATGTGAAGTGTTGTGTTCTTGTTTATACCTGCCATTCCCAGGTCAGCCTTGCACAGACCCTTTAAATTCTCTTACACAGTCCCATTTACAACAACAATATAATCTGCGTGACGAGATTAACATGACATGGGCATCTTTTGGAAAAGCTGTTTTCCAACTCTAAAACCATTTCTGTGTGGGTTTCTGTGAGCATTATCAGCATCAGATGACTTGTGTGTACCACAGGGTGTGGTATTTCCTGTCACTCAGTAATGTAGATGATGACCTATTTAATAGTTCAAAAGTGTCACCGCTGATAACTTATTTGTTCAGAGGATAGATAAAGAATAACACTATTAAGATTGAACATATTCACCTACTTTTGCTCTAAGTATGACCTCATTAAACCTAGTTAAACCTACCCACGTACAAATCCTTTATATTTTTGTTTTTACAGTTCATCAAGAGAAAAGTGTATTTTTTCATATAGAAGCAAATGTAACTGTTATATTCTATGGGACAATGACACCTGCAGAATTGTATTTAGATTATTAAAACACTTTTTTATGGCCCCACCCAATAGAGTAATCAGGTTTATGTTACATCTTAAAGTCATTGATAAATGCAATGTTAGTTCTGTGGTGTGCATTCAACTAATTCAAATAATTTTACAGTGTAATATAAATCTCACTGTCTGCCCTTATATATCTGTCTACACTTTCCAAGATTGTTCACCTAAACGAATTGGGAAATGCTGAACTTCTGAAAAAATCCTGCACTACCTCTCCAAAGGCGAAAACAAGGAAAAAGAAGGTACAGAAAATAATCGCGTTTTACTGTCAATATAACTAATTGCTCTGTTGTTTTGGCTTATTAGTTTATTGCATTTTATTTCTCACCCTTTCCACTAAATACTTACTGCTTCCTTATCTACTGTATCTGATTAGTCTGAAGCAATCTTTCAGACTGTGATGCCTGTGGCTTTCTGCTTGGTCACATGATGTGATTTGATAAAGGCAGTTTGCTGCAGGAAACAATAGCGCACTTATTTGCAGAGAGAGAAAAACACTGCTTATGGTATGCTTTAGCAACCGGGCTGTCTTACTACAGATGAGCTCTGTCACAGAAAAAAGCATTTGGTTATTGATTTTAGGACAATTAAATCCTGGAAATGTCCTGTTTGTGAACATCATTAGACACTAAGTGTCTAAGCATTAAGCGGAGTCACATATTTAACTGAAAAACTACATTGAAAAGTTACATTTGTAAATTAAATGTGAGGTTGGAAACACCTCCTTTAATCCTACAAATTGCAAAATGAACTGTGTATGAATTTATATTTTATCACATATACAGCTGATTGATGAGTACGTCCTTTAAGGTTGGTTTCAGCTTTCAAAAACACTGAAATGATCTTGCTTTGGTTGTTTTGAAGGCAGCTTTAAATGCAGATCTAACTGTTGTCACTGTAGAGATAAAAGAAATGCTGACTGATAGCAAGTTAATCTCCGAAGGGTAAAGGCATCTGCTGATAAAGGATGTTTGTTTTCTTCAGTAGTCTGTGAAGGATATTTTGCTTTTCAGCAGAGCTTGTATATGAAATTTAAGAATATTTTAAATGCTTAACTTTAACCTTAATCTCTGGCCTTCCTGTGTGAGTAATAAGAGCATGGCTATGCAGTGAGTCAAGCACACTTCCAGTAAAGGTTAATTTTCAACTTATTGCCTGTAAGGTTCCCCTTACAGGTAATAAGGACTGATGAGCTAAGGCTACTACGAGACATCTGTCCATGAGTTCATCCACAATCGGTCAGATTTTTGTAAAATTTAATAAAATTCTTCACCCAAACTGCTCAAGTTCAACATCAAGGTCTGTCCATCCCTCTTCTGGAGCCTATCCCAGCTGTCATGGGGCGAGAGGCAGGGCACACCTTGGATAGGTTGCCACTCTATTGCGGGGCTAACACAGACAACCATTCACGTTCATACCTATAGCCAGATTAGAATCACCAGTTAACCTGTCTTTGGACTGTGGGAGGAAACCAGAGTACCTGGACAGATGCATGGCATCATGGGAAAACATGCAGACTCCACACTGAAGACCAGTGGATTTTAACTCAGGACCTTCTTACTGTGAGGTGACAGTGTTACTCACCAGTCTCATCAAGGTCATATTTGTCATTTTATGGGCACTTTTCCATTTCCACCAGAATCACTACTCCAAAGAGTAGTGGTCTGGATTGCAAAGTTTGTAAAATTAGTGTTTGTATCTGCCCCTCTGTCATTTTAAACATAAATGCTATCATTAGGTTTATTTATGGCATAATAATGCCTTAAACTAGATTAGGGCCAGTTAAGATCTAGGGCCATTGTTCAGCTGAATTATTCAATCATCAACAATAAACTAGTGATATCTTTGCTTAGGAGTCTTTGAAAAACTAAACCTATCCTTTTGAATTTCCAGCTGCTGAGTCTTATAGCAAAAGTCCACAGTATTGCATTCCTAGAAATCCTAACTTGATCTCAAAATGAGAATGTGTTTACAGATAAAGAACTGACCCTAACAATTTATCAGGTGTTTCACGATCACTTTAATTATTAACTTTTATTACTATATTTCCTAGACACACCTGTGGAAACAATTTATTCTCAGAGAAAAACACACCCACTTACTAAAATTTGAGAGCTCCCTGTCATATCTTTTTATGATTTATGATTTATGATCCACCTGTCACTTGTGTTTTGTTTGAAATATGCATTTATGCCCATACATGACCTTTGGACTCTGAAATAAACCATCGTTACTGGAAGAATATTACTGATTCCTTGTTGTTGAATCAATATGACATTGCAAAAAAAAACGCTGTCACCGAAAGATTCAAATTCTTTTTTATTTTTATTTATTGTAATGCCAACTTTGTCTTCTCTTTAGGGCAAAGATGCTTTAGCAAACAAAAAATATTTACAAATTAAGATGAAATGATTGTGGTGTTGTGCAAGAAAAGAAAAGGAGGCTAGCAGTTTGCACCAGTGAGTGAACAGAGATCACTTAGTGAAAGTTGTTTTGTGGCCAGCGACAGTTTCCCTTTAACTGCAGCAAGGTTATTAAGATAAAGCAAACCAGAGTAAAATATTAGGCTCTCAATATTTCATCAGGCTTTCCTTGCTGTCTTTTGAGATTCTGCTCTCAAATTATAAGTTAATCAACAATTTAGAAAATAGGTCATATCCTTATTTGGGTTTGTCAGGCATTTTTGCCATCTGGCCCATTTAGATCCTGCTTGTTGTTACTCTGTTTGAGGTAGTCTGAAAGCATAAGCAGGAACCAGCGCCAGGAGTGAAGACTGTAAGTTGGATTTTTACCTGTCTGTTTGCATGGTCATGTATGGTGTCGCAACCTGCATCTAGTAAGAAGTATTAAGTGGTTTCATATTATCTGTTGGCATAACTTCCACCAGCAGAGGCAGCAACTAAATATTTGAGAACTGGTTGCTTTTTCTTTTCCTGCATTGTGGTAAATTGAATGTTTTGGACTGTTGTTCAGACAGAACATTTAATCAAGTCAACATTTGCACTTTCCCAATAGTTTATGGATTAAAATCCATGAAACAATTATTTTTAGTCAGCTAGAAAGATGATCTGCTTTGGGAGAAGAAGAAGACAAGCACCAAGACAAATACCAACGTCAGGGCAAATGCTGGTAGACAATGGTCTAAATTGAATGAAACAAGCATTGTCCACAATTTTAATGTTAAGGAAATACTGCAATGGAATTAACCTAATAGGGATATGCAAAGAATAAATAAGCCAAGAATTGTTAATGTATTTATGTAGGTCCATAAGCTTTAGGACAGTGACACATTTTTGTAATTTTGCCTCTGTAAACCACCACAGGGGAATTTAAAGCAAACAATCAAAGCATGATTGAAATATAAAGGTTTAGCTTTAATTCAAGGGGGTTGACAAAATAATTGCATTAACTGTTTAGGGAATACAACCATCGGGCGTAGGGCAGGGTACACCCTGGACAGGTCGCCAGTCTGTCGCAGAGTCAGCACTGGGATGGGCTCCAGCACCCCCCGCAACCCTGAACTGGATAAGCGGAAGATGATGAATGAATGAATGAATGAATGAATGAATGAATGAAATACAACCAATTTTTTTCACAGTCCTCCATCCTCAGAGGTTCAGCAGTAATTGACAAACTAATAATTTTAAATATGAGAATTGTTTTTATTAATTGGATGCAAAACACTTGCAGCAATTGACTGTCTGAAGTCTGGAATCAATGGAAACCACCAAATACTGTCTCCTCCCTTGAGATGTTTTGCCAGGCCTTTACTGCAACAACCCTCAGCTGCTGCTTGTTTGTGGGTATACCTGTCTTCAGTTTTCATTAACTGAAAAGCATGCCCTATTGGGTTGAGATCAGGTGACTGACTTGGCCATTGAAGAATATCCCATTGCTTTTCCTGGAGAAACTTTTGGGTTGCTTTTGCAGCATGCTTTGGGTCATTGTATATTTGCACAGTGAAGCCCCACCTAATCAGTTTTGCAGCATTTGTCTAAATCTTTGCAGAGTATAGCCATGTACACTTCAGAACTCATCCTGCTGCTTCTGTCAGCAGCCACATCATCAGTAAAAACTAGTAGTTGAGTTCCATTTCGAGCAATGCATGCTCATTTCATAACACTGCTTCCACCATGCTTGGCAGTACGTAGTATGATTCAGATCTTGAGGTGTTCCTATTCATTTTCCATACTTTTCTCTTCCCATCAATCTGGTACATGTTCATATTGGTTTCATCCATCCTTTTCTAGAACTTGGCAGACTCTTTTAGATGCTTTATTGCAATAAAATTAATCTGGCCTTTCTGTTCTTGAATGAAAGGCAGTGGTTGGCACCTTGTTGTAAATCCTCATGAAGGTGTGTCTTGATTGTAGACTTTGACAGCAAAACATCTACCTCCTCTAGAGTGTTCTACATCTGAATAGATGTTGTGAAAGGGTTTTAATTAATTATTAAGTGTGCTTTTTGTCACTTTATGTATTCAGTACCAGCTCAAATAATAGTTTCACAAGATTTCCGATGTAAAACACAGTGATAGCAATCTGCAAAACAGTGTCTGCGATCATCCACTTTAGTTGTCTTCTGTGGTCTTCCAGGTCTTTTGGTATTGCTGATCTGGAGTGGAGCTGCACTACATTCCTTCTTTTTAAGGATGTTCCAGATTGTTTTTTGGCCTCTACCAAATACAAGTTTCACACTTGGGATCAACTCTAAATCTTTTATATGCTTAGTTTGTCATGATATAATGAGGGGACAGTCTTCATCTTGCCATGAAAGTGCTTGTCAGTCAATTGTCTCAGCACATTAGGGTCTATCTATAAAAACGGGTGTAATTCCTAAACATTTAATGCAATTATTTTGTTAAACCCTTGAATTAAAACTAAAAGTCTGCACTTTGATCACTTTTTGACTGTTTGATTTAAAATCCACTGTGGTGGTGTGAAGAGGAAAAATTACAAAACAATTACAAACACAGAACAGAAAAATGACTGTAATATAGATAAATTAAGCTAAGGTGAGATCTCACCTTTACCAAACACTGAAGTCCATTATCCTGACACCCTTTCCTGCCATCGCTCCCCATGACGTCTCCTCAGAGTGCAATGAAACAAGCTTCAATCCCTAGCTAAAAATAAGCTGATGTCCACATTTATTTTCCCCTTTTCCTCCCCTGCGGTTTTCTGTGAATGACTGAATTAGCTAAATCAATCACAAAGCTCCGAAGGGCAAAATCCATACCAGGTCTAGCTAAAGAAGTTTGTAGAACTAACAATGTTCCCAATGATCCCCCCATTAAGTGCATGAGTGATTAAATGTCTAAATGGGGGCTGCAGCCATAGATTTTTGTGCAACCCATTAAGTTAAACTCCAAAATGGAAATGTTCCACCATTAATTGGCGTAAAGACAAAAAAGCCTTTTAATTTAGCTGACAGATGTTTATCTTCAGACAAGCCCATTTTAGGATTAGATATCTCTGGCCATTATTGATAGTTAAGCTGCCAGTGTCAGACCCATTTCATAGTCTGTTCACCACAGCCACACAGCTATTCAGCTTCAGTGTACTTTAGCAGTTAGTGCTCTCCACATAAACTAGAAGAAAGCTGTTTGCCACATTCTTAGGTTTACTTGGTTGTGACTTAGCGGAATGAAGAAGGGTACTTTTCACAATGTGGCTGTAATTAGGTTAAGGTTCTTTTCCTATACAGCAGTAGGCGGCTCACGCTGTTTTTACCCTCTCAGGGTCAGTACGGTAAGACAAACATCAGTCTAATCTTGCGGTTGTAAAATCTAGTCTCTTTTCCCCCTACCCTCCTTCAGAAGATCCTCGAAGACATGTTTTATAGTAACCTGAGCAAAGGTTGCAAGCTCTGGTGTGTGTTTCTTTGTGTGTGTATTTGATTGTACAGAAATCTTATCGGCAGTGTATCCGTTACCTCTCGTGCTATCTCATATTTCATCTCATGAGACCTACCTCTCTCTGTCTCTGCCAAACAGGTGAGGAAAGGGAAGGGTGTCGGTATGACTCAAGTGGTCCCACAGCCCAGCCTCTCTTCTGGGGTACCCCATGCAAGACCTCTCTCCATACCAATAGTTTTGCCCCTGACCTCAAAGCTAAGGAGTCCGAGCACAGAGGCAATGGAAACAACACCTATGTCTCGCCAAGACACCTCAGACACTGCCTCACGTGTCGACCCCCAAGAAGTCAGTCCCGCTGACAGTATGGAGGGCCTCAGCAGGTTAGTGTGTCTGGTGCATGGTCTGTGTGCTTAATTTTCTTTGAAAAACATATGTGCATTTTATGTTTAAATGTGATCTGATGTGATGCCTGATTTCCAAATAAATACTGTAAGCCTATCAGCTTGCAGTTTTATGATTTTCTTACCATCATGGTAGTATCTGCATGACCCTTTATGACTACTTTAAAATCAGATAACAAGCCTTCACTGCTACATGCCAACATGACATTTAAAGTTACTTAATGGAATAGAATGCGGAAGGCTCTATTAATGATAAATAAGTTGTGATCGCTGTATTCATAGGTGATGTGCTCTCAGCCAAGGGACCTATAGCCTGAGCATAGTGGCAGTGTTCATTTGGCATGCACACAACACTGTTATAAGAAGCTGAAACTGGAAACCTCTTGGTGTTAAGTGTCCTCAGTTCTGGAATAGCAACGCTGCAGCTGCATCTGTTGTAGGGGTACCCTCCTGTTTTATCTAGGAGCTGAGAGTAGCCCTGCCCTTGGTTGAACCTAACTCTTTGGCTGTAAATCACTACTATTTTGATTAAATATTTTAAAGCACGCTCTATATCCTCTTTATCTACCCAATTTTTTCTCTTTATTTAATGAAAAATAAAACATTAATTTGTTCCTGTGGAAAAACCAAAAATCATAATACGAAGTAAAGCAATAAACATCACATACGATGCTAAAATATTTGGATGAGAGAAGATGACACTGTTTTGGTTAAAGCACTGGTGACCTTAAGTACAGCATTAATCAGCATCAAAACAGGTACTGCAAAGGTTTTTATAAGCATTGCCAAGATGGTGCAATACTATATTCTGTTTGTGACCAATTGTCACCAATTACTGGAACAGAAATGCTCTAAATTATTACATGGCAAATATCATGCTATACTTCCAAGGTGCCAAGAGCTTTCCTCACCATGTCAGGGTGGCATTAAATCTTCAGACTGATATCCCGGATGGGCTAAAATACTCCTTGTCAAGTTGTATTGGGTGGCTGAACTAGAGGCACCATGTCACATGGACCCAGTAATGTGTGTCAGCAGTCTGAACTCGCTGGTATTTACTAGTAAGCACATGTAAGTGCCACAGACTTAAATTACTTTACCATTTTTAATATGTCTGAGTTTGTCTGGCTAACAAATTTGACTGTGATATTTTCAGGTGTTTAAAGATGTTGAATTTTGTCTGATTAGGTGAAAAAAATGAAACCTTGATAGATGAAAGCCAGAACTTACATAATTATAATTTTCCACAAGCAGAAATCTGTGTTTTTGTATCTGTAACTGCTCATATGTCAACTTGGCAGCTTGCTCTCACTTTCTGTAGGTATGTGTCAGCATAGTGTATCACATACTGCAACTAGACTGAAACTTTCTTTGAAAATAGCTGCTATGAGAAAGCAGAAGTTTGTCCTGCCTGGGATTTTGTATTTTTAATTAAACTTTTGTGTTTTTGTATGTTTATGCTTTTCATTTAGAATGTTTTCATAAGGAAAAATATGAAATCAAGAGTTTAGAAATTTCATTTTCACCAGTTTCACAGTAAGGAGATCACTTTATCGCTTTATTTGATTACATGTGTCATGTTCCAAATTAAATAATATACACATATATACTTATATACAAATTTGGCACACGCACCCTTCATTTCTGGAAATACTCCCATCCCGGGTCAGTCTGGTTGCTCGGATCATGTTCAGCACACACTAGAAATCAAAATAAGCTTTCTCAGGATTTCTTGGTTGTATCTCTACTTCTTATCCCCTCCATTTCTTCCTCTTCTCTTTTGTGTGAGCGTTTCTCATCCAGTAATTTTGTTTGCCACCGGTCCTCACTTGTACCTGAAATATATTGCGTCAACCTGATTCACCGGATAGGCCACACTGGCCCGTATAGCAGTGTCATGAAAACTTATGTTCTTAGCATTGCATAGTGGCGCGTAGGGGATGCATGCCGACTTTTGTGTGGAGTTGCCATGGTTCACTGAATCTCGTGAGGTAACTGTTGGGTTTCTTAGAAGCCCGTTAGAAAAAGGTGGGAGTGAGGAACATTGCAGTGTGGTGTGAATGCAGGTTCCCTGTGGCTTAACTGTATTGTTGGCTGCCTGTCAGGAGGTCTCATCCATCAGCCTGAGCTTCTGACAGCAAAGGCTGTATTTGGAGTGAGAACCCGCTGGCTAGATCAGACCGGTTTCCAGCAAATATTAGTGCAATGCCTACTGTTTTTCTAACACTCAAATGAAACAATAGTCTTTAACTGTTTAACTGTTGTTAGTCATTCTTGTTGTAGAATATCTACAAGTCAAAGGCAGCTGTAATTGTTAGAATTATTTTTATTTCTCCAAGAGGCGTTTTTAATAATTTCTAAGCTACTAATCAGGAAAACTGGAATTTCCAGGGTAAATGTCTAAAAATATCTCAACAAACAAAAACTTCCAATGCAAACATCTGCTAGATATTAAGTAAGATGATTGCAGTAGGTGTTTCCAAGTAAAAAGTATATTTAAAATTAAGCTGAAATAATGATTGATTTTGATCATTTTTTAACTAGTCATTTAGTCATAAACATTAAGGATTCCCTGTTTCTAGCTTTTTAAACATGGGGATTTCCTGCTTTTGGCTGAGTGAATGAACTGTCTTTCAGAAGTTTTTTGAAGAAGTCACACACACTTTATATCTAACTTCTCCTCCTCTTTTTGATCAAGTCACAATTCACACTGCTCCTCCTCCTACATTAGAGGTCATATTTTAGTGAAACCTGCACACAATAATCTCCTAATGGGTCTTCACCCAAATTGTGCTCAAAGTTAAGCTTTTTTTTTGTTTCCGGGGCACTTTTCCATTTTCACAAGAATTGGCACTTCTAAGAATATTGGTCTGGATTGTAATACTCATAAAATAAGTATCTGCATGTTCCCTTTTGCTATCTGTCGATAAATGCCATTGGTAGGTTTATTTATGGAATAATTATGTCTTCATCTAGGTCAGGGCCAGTCAAGAACCAGGGCCATGGCATAGGTCTCCGTAAAATAATAGCATCAGGTGTTGACAGGCAATAATAGAGCAATAACATTGTTCACCAATGTGATCAGCATAACTTCTTGTTTATTATGGATTGTTCATTATGAATCTGCTGTTGAATCTTTAGCTCATCTGGTCAAAGGACCAATGAGTTAATGTCATGGTGAGGTGTCTGTCCATCTGTCTATCCACAATTCACAATAATTGCTACGCTTTTGAAAGTATTGTTCAGAATTTCATGAAATTTTCAACAACAAAAAGGTTACCCAAACTATGCCAAGGTCATATTTTTAATTTTCATTTCCACCAGCATCACTGCTTCTAAGAGTATTTGTCTGTATTATAATATTCATGAGTTTTCTGCCTCTTTGACCTCTCAGTGGTTTTCATTTCTCATTAGTTTGTGCAATACAGCCAAACCACTGACAAAAGAATTTATCACTTTCTTTCTGTACTTCACACATTACAATAACCTGAAGTAACTGTGGTAAATGTAAAGGTAATGATAAAAAAAACACAGGTCAAGAAGTATATAACAACTAAAGATTTTCTGTTTTTAATGTATAAACTTTGCATCCATCTGCAGGTCTTCCATTGATTAGCATAAAGCCTGAAGGTAAATATAAAACATACAACTAAGTAAAAATGTGGTTCGTCGTACGTTTAATGTGTTCAGTGGGAGTCGCCACTCATTGTACTTTACGTACCAGCTCAAATAATAGATTTGCATAACTTACTGTTAAGATTTGCAATGCAAAACACAGTGATGGCACCTCCAGAATAGTGTCATGAAAAATGTTCCCAGCGCTGCTGTTGTTGCACATTATAGAGGGACTTTGGAGAAAAAACAGGTCAAGGTGAAAGGAGAAACAAGTCACTGGAAACTAGTGGGAGGATTATTTAGGTGAACAGCATCTGTTAAGACGGACTACTTTTTTCCACAAATTTTTAAAAATGTTGGAAAAGTAGAGCTTGTCCGGATTGTGACCAACATGCTATTAGTAGTTTTCCGTTCACCCCGAAGGGATCAGGCTGTGTCCGAGTATGCCTCCAAAGCTTTTTGTTATCCCCTGTAAGGTAGTGGGTAAGCAGGATTTCCGCTTTTTTTCTTTTGCAATTGCGGCAGTGACGGCACACATTATTTTAATACGCTTGCCAGACTGTGTAACACCCGTTAAGAACATGGGTGTGGGGAAGAAAAAAATGTTCCCCACTAAAGCTGCAGAAGAATTTGGAAGAGTTAAGTGGTGAACTACCCCTCTACTAAAACAAGGCTGGAGAGGCATATGCACATTTCCTGTATATTGTGTAATTTGAGAAGATGTTTGAAGTTCAATAAACTTTGGCCTAATTTGATCCTGCCTGACTTGAAACCTAAATCCTTTGTTTTGAACTTGCTGACGTGCTACCCGGATGGTCAAAGTGGTTCGCCCTGCCATCAACACGCCTGCCTCTTACAGTAAGCTGCATGCAGGAACATCACGTAGCAAAACACACCAGAGTGCTAAATATTCATTAAATGATCCACACTAACAGTTCCTTTCTTTTCTGTTTTGGAACATCTGAAAATCAATATGTGTACAACCAGCTGACTAATTGTGCTTGTCTTTGTTTCAGTTTATTGTTGTATACCTCCTGTTCTCCCCGTATCAAAAAACACCAGTGCAATAAAATATTTAGACATTTAAATTAGACGGATAAACACTTAAGTATGTTTGCCTGTTTTGCTTGTTCTAGGCTGTAAATATTACAACTAAACCAGCCACAGGGGCCCACAAGCCAGTGTATTCCTAGTGCCGGTCCCAAGCCCGGGTAAATGGTGAGGGTTGCGTCAGGAAGGGCATCCGGCATAAAAACTTTGCCAGATCAAATATGCGGATTCATAACATGACTTCCATACCGGATCGGTCGCGGCCCAGGTTAACAACGACCGCTTCCGTTGCCGTTAGCCAACAGGGTGCCGGTGGAAACTATGCTACTGTTGGCCAAAGACCAAGGAGGGGGAGAGGGGGAAAGCGTGTTAGGAGGCAGAGAGAGAGAAGGAAAGGTAGGAGGGTGGAGGTGCAAGTAGGAACTTTAAATGTAGGGACTATGACTGGTAAAGGGAGAG
>VUQH01090036.1:0-14065 GCA_015106775.1 Etroplus canarensis | reverse complement strand
GCCAATCAGGAACCTACGTGAATGACGTCATTTCCTTGTTACCCGGAAGGAGATGGCGCAGTCGTCTACGTGACCTCAAATCCACACCTTCTCCATCGAGTAAACGGAGCAGAAGACGAACAGTTTCTCTGTCAGTCACAATGTCCTTCATCCAACACTTCTGGTGCATCCAGCGATGCCCATCAGACTGTCCTGAGGTTTCCAGTTGTGCTTGTATAAAAGCTGCCACCTCTCCCACCTCTGTTTTGTTCTTTCTGCGCCAAAGTCTGTTGTTGTGTAAAATCATTTCGAGAGTACGTTTGCTCATAGTAACGCCATGTGATTCAGCTAGTAACACAAGCATTTCATCATTAGTAAAACCACGCTGAAAATACTCAGCAATTTGTGCATTCATGACCGATATCTGTAGTACTGGTAGCTTAGCTGTAGCATTGGTAGCTGAGGCTTTCAACTTCTGGGTAACAAGGAAATGACGTCATTCACGTACGTTCCCGATTGGCAGAGCTAACTTATTAACTCGAAATTTCGACTTATTTTCTTGAAATTTCGAGTTAATAAGTAAAATTTCGAGAAAATAACTCGAAATTTCGAGTTGTGGAGTGCATTTTTTTTTTTCGTGGCAGAAACAAGCTTCCATACTTACACGTCACAGTAGACTGTAAAAATGCGTCAGAAATGGGCCTGGCAATGTTCAAGTTTCCACTGGAGCCATACAGAAAAGAAACTATGAGCTATCTGGATTACAAATGTCGGGGGGAAAAGAGACCTGTGGAAGCGGTTATGCAAGGTCCACTTCACATATGACAGCTGCACGAAAAATCCCATGCTTGCCAAACAATTGCAACAACCCCAACGAATGGAAAAACCAAAAGGAAAAGTCTAGCAGGTGCAAAGCGGGCAAATTTGCAGGTAAGTTTCCACAGCGGTGACTGAATGCGTGCATGTTAAAAATGTTTGCAGCTGAAATGGCACCGACTATTACTATGGAATACAAAAAGCATATATAATAACCATAGGTCATTATCTTATTAAAGACTTATCATAATTAGTTTAATATATGGTCGGCCTTTTGTAAAATGGTTGACGAAAGGGTGACACCTCCATAAATGGTAAGCACGCTTTTAGGAGATGGAACATAGCTCTTTTTTAAACAAAGCTACAATTTCTGAGACAAAAATATATTTAAGAATATCTCTTACCAGTCCAGGTTTTGTTGTGGTGGATCAGCAGCCTCTGCATTAATATTCACAGGCTGAGACATGCTCCTCCTAATCTCTGCAGTCCACATCCGGGTCGGACCTGCTAGCGCTTGGCTCACGGGTAAAACGCATGTTGTCAGCCCGCGGCTCAAACGTATAACCTCGTACTTGGACGTTTTAGGTTCACCTCAGGCTCACTTAATTCGTCCTGGTTGGCAAGAAAGCTCACCATTTCAGGGATACAGGACCAGTGACCAGCGCCCACAAGACTGACTGAGTGACCCAGTTTGGCAACTCTGACGTTTCACGGTGCACGAGCTCGTGAACGCGCGTGGCAGCACTGAGCTCGGAATATTCCGTAAAAAGCGTAAAATCTGCAATATATTTGGGTTTTATCATTAGTTTTCTGAAAAATATGATCAGATATACTACTGGAAAAGTGACCTTTTGTGATTTTCGGCAAAATCATTTCATTTGTCCTTTAATTGTTATTTCTCTGTGGATACATATTTGCATGTCTTGCTGTTGTGCTGTAAAATCTACTGGTCCCTGTCAAGGGAACTGTTTGGTCTTTTGTCATTTGCATCTGTTATCTCTTTTCAGTCAAAGCCTGAAGCACTTGAGCTTAACCCTACTGTAGTTCTGTCAGCTATACTACCAGCTAGACGACTGACAGTGAATGAAAACACCCTAAGTGATCAATATATAGACGACCAGCAGTACACGAAACCTATCTGGGACATCAATATATTGAGGTCCTGCAGTACTAGGGTTAAAACAGCTGGATTTCTTTTCAGGTTCTTGAAGGTTTTTTCACTTCTCATCCAAGGGCTTCTTCAGTTCTCAGAGCTGAACCAAAGCTTCTTCTCCGGTTACTTTCAGTTCAAGGTAATCGTGACCTCGATGACTGAGAGCCTACATCGCCAATTTTTCAGTCACAGTCCAGACATCATGACCATTAGCCTACTAAGCCTACTACCAAGCTGGACCTGAAGAAGAAGCAGCCATTGCTTTAAAAAAGACCTCATTTTAAAAAGCTGGGCCTCTTTCTCCTCATCTTTGCTGATGTTTGTTGGACTGATTGCAAATTTGCTGACTTCCATTTAACACCAACTTATAGATGAAGCCCTAATTGCTGACTTTAATGACCTCTACAGCAGTGTTTGTAGATGATGTCTTTATAAGTGTTCATGACCTCCTTCTTTTACCTGATCTCTTTAGGCTTTACCACACTAGATGCCATCTAACCTTATGCCTTGCATCCTCTCCTGTTACACCAGTGGTTCTCAAACCTTTGGGCGGGTGGAGCCATTGCAGGAAGGGCAGGAACAACCAGGTGAAAAATATGAAGTAAAACTAAAGTGAATAGATGTGATGTTTTTTTAGATGAAAAAGAAGAAAAGCAAAAGTTTACTGATGCTATTGCACTGATAATATGCACCTTTGCATAAGTAAAATTCAATGTAGATCATTTTGTCTTCTTAGTGATTGATTAAATTCTAAGGCATGGGATGTACATTTTTGTCTGAACGCGAACATCTTTAAGCTTCTGAAGTGGGGCATGGCAAAAAAAAACTGAGAACCACTGTGTTAAACCAACCCTCTGCATAACTTCCTTCACTACATTTATAAACCTTCTCTGTGGTCTTTTTTAATTTTCCTCCTGGTTGGCAGCTTCATCGTCATCATCCTTTGTCCACTATAGCTACGATCACGCCTCTACACATGTCCAAACCAGACTCCAGACTTCTCAACCTTAGATGTATTCTAACCCTGTCCATCCTGGTCACTCCTAGTGAAAATCTCAGCATCTTCAACTCCACCTCCAGCTCCCCCTCCTGTCTTTTTTTTTAGTGCTACTGTCTCCAAACCATACATAATAGCAGGTCTCACTGCTGTCTTTTGAAGCTTCTCTTTCACTCTTACTGCTATCCTTCTGTCACAAAGCACCTTTGATGGTCGTCTCCACCCACTCCACCCTGCCTGCACTCTCTTCGTCACCTCTCTTGTGCTCATCCACCCTCACTACCTCTACGCCTTGCATCTTCGCCATTCTCCCTCCTCCCTCTCATGTCCTCTTCTCTCCAGTGCATACCTCCACCTCTCCTGACTCTCTTCCAGCTGCCCCCTACTCTTACTACAGATCACAATGTCGCCTGCGAACATCATAGTCCACAGAGACTCCTGCCTGACCTCATCTGTCAACCACTGCAAACAAGAAGGGGCTCAGAGCTGATCCTTGATGCAGTCTCACCCCATCTGTCTCTCCAACTGCACACGCCATCACTGTCTCACCGTCCTCATACATGTCCTGCACCACCCTCACGTACTTCCTCATACAACACCACAGTTCTTCTTCTCTCTCATATGCTTTCTCCAGATCTGCAGAGACACATTGCAACTCTGATCTTCTCCATCAACACTCTCAAAGCAAACACTGCATGTTGTACTCTTTCTAGGCATGAAGCCATACTGCTGCTTGTTGGATGGTCACCTCTCATGGCATGGCTGATTAACAAGATTCTGCATTTTAGGTACTAGATCCAGTCCCTACAAATCTGATGCTTCAAAATTTAGCTTTAATATAAACTCTGATGCAACTATAGTATAGCCTTAGACTTGAAAACCATAAATAATATGAGGGCTAAAATTGTTCATTTATAAGAGAGCAGTGCTTGTAAGCATTGTCAGCTGGTGCTCTGTTCTTTGTTTAGTTGCTTGCTTCTTTGAAGTGCAGGCTAACCACAGTGCTGCATGGTTTCATATCTATTGAATCAAAGTAAAAATATCCCATGCGTTATTTCCTTTATATCACATATAATGTTGGGTCTCTGCATGCATGAGGCAGGAAGCTCTCAGCAATAAGTGATGACAAAATCAAACACACACAACATAAGAAAAACAAATACAACACATGACATAACACACAAAATAAATATCTTAAAAATCAACGGAGTCCTACACGACAGCTGGTATGTAAACAGTGACCTGAATGCAACACAACCTCCTACTACAGCTCTTTCCTGTTATCTCTGCGATGTGATAGAAGTAGTAGATTTCTTTCCTCGAAGTACAGCATCAGCTCTATCCACTTCCTTTCTGACAGGAAGCTTCCCTGCAGCTTTCTGTCTTTTGGAGGCGCAAAGATATCACAAAAAGCACTGAAAAGATCCTGCAGGTGTGTGTGTGTGTGTGTGTGTGTGTGTGTGTGTGTGTGTGTGTGTGTGTGTGTGTGTGTGTGTGTGTGCGTGCGCCTGTGGTCTGTGGTCACACACATGCACAAACTGGTGAAGCAAAGCCGCTCCGTTACCATGGCTGCAACAGTTCCTGTCAAAGCCAAAACAAGGCAACAAGAAAATAAAGAGGCCTTTAAAATCTTACAGGAAGAGAACAGGGCTTTAAAGTGGTTCAGTTCTTCTGCAGTTGACATCATGGCAGAAAGAAAGCAGAAATAGAGAACACGGGGGGGGAAAAAATCAAAGGGAGAAATTAGAGAAAGTGAGAGAAGTTGTGTACGGGCTATGATAGCAGAAGCAAGGCGTGATGGAATAAAGAGGAAGATGAAAGAGAGGTGTAGAGAATGAATGGAGGCCTGCAGCCTTCTTGCAGTCAGAGCAAGAAAAAAGGAAAGGCGAATGAGGAAAGCTGCCGGAGGAATTCCATTCAGCCATTTCTAAGAAGGCGTGGGAATTTCTTGGCCACTGCAGTGGAAAACCCCAAAGGAGGAATTATGTGCTTGAAGGGTCATTTTACCCATAATCACAAAAAAAGGAAAAAAAAAATCCTATTTCCCCATAGCAGTGTGTTCACTGTTGAATTGTTCTGCACGGTGTAGTTTCAAGATGTCACCAACTGAGACTAAACCAATGCAAACACTACAAATGTCCAACTACATGCAAGCAGGCTGCACTAAAAAGGATGCTGTAACATTATGTTGTGTAGTTTGTAGTAGCTGTCCTCCATTTGTGATGCAAGAAGAGTAACCAGCACATTTCGGTACCCACAGGCTCAGTGGCCGGCACTGCCCAGGCTGCAGTCACAGCAGCCGTACTCCAAAAAATTACCTTCCCTGTCTTTCGCTAATCACTTTACCTTGACTTTGATGGGAACCATTGGAAGGTCAGGGAAGGATTGGAAGGAGAAGTCATGGGCCCCTGTGGGTTTGCAGTGTGGGTTGATTGTGTGGACACACAGTGGTTTTTAATGTTTTTCTTTCACTCCCCACAGCAACGTCCCTGCCTGTTTTAATGGTTTAGTTAAAGCCACTTTCTACTTTCAACCATTTCACCTGCTTTTAGTTTAGCATTCTAAATATCCAATAAAGAAACTCAGTTTTTATATTGCTCCATTTTTGTGTCATCCATGTCACTTGACAGTAGTTCCTTTAGTAATGAAATTCATCATTTGTAAACTGGATGCATGCTAAACCAGCCACAGGGGCCCACAAGCCAGTGTACTCCTAGCGCCGGTCCCAAGCCCGGGTAAATGGCGAGGGTTGCGTCAGGAAGGGCATCCGGCGTAAAAACTTTGCCAAATCCAATATGCGGATTCATAAATGATCTGCTGTGGTGACCCCTGATGGGAGCAGCCGAGAGAAGAAGAAGTAAACTGGATGCATGCTAATACTCTGATTGAACCCTGAAATTGCACGCCGGCTCACGTTACCTTTCCTCTTGTGCTTCCTCTCCTTCTTCTTCCCCATTTGGAAAAGAAAGGTAAAAGGTGTTAACTTTAAAACAGGGCTGAAAATGTAATACAGACCCGTTTTTCTTTTCCTTTCATGTGATCACTTCACCTACACGACATCAGCAGCTACTGAAGGCCCTCTACAAAGTTTTCTCTTTCCCAGAAGTGTTGCATTACTGCAGGGTTTTTTTTCTCAAAATTAGGGGTCAGACCCACAAATGGCTCACAGGTCCACCCCCCCAACTAGCCCCTTGCCCAACCCCCATCGCTCAGTGGCCTCCACGCTGGCTTGAATTAATGAGCAGAGGGTCTTCAGAAGAGTGGAAGATGAGATTTCAAGTCTTGATATCCACGGTGTGTAAAATCACCCAGACCCCTTTAAAATGGGCACCACACTGGCTCCATGCTCAGCTGTCAAAGCACCACAATAACAGAGAGAACAGGGAGGGTGAAGATGACAGATCAAAAGAAAAGGATGATATAAAAGCATAAAAGGCAAATTTAAAAAGGATGTGTGGTTTTCATGTGAGGTGAGCGTGTTCTTGATAAAAGGTGGAGCTTCCGCAACAACAGGAAATAAGTGAAAAAAATACCTGAAAAAGTATGATAGCATTTTTTTTCAGTTCCATAAAACTCATATTCACATAGAAAAAAAAAGGACACAGTTGCAAACAAGCTGCAGTACAATAAATCTGTCACTATATGTCATTAACAACCTTGACACATTTGCTGTGTGACACTTATAGCAAACACTATATGGCTACTTTCACACATGCGCCACAGCCCTGAGCTTCAGACTTTACCCGACTGAGCATGTGCAAATGTCCTACAGTATGAAGTCTTTGACTGTGTTTTAACCTGCTAGCTCTTTAGCACAAAGTCTGTCTGATGAGAACACAGGCCCCCGCTTTGAGGGAGCATCAGGAGAGCAATGTGTCCAGTGTAGTGAAACGTGTGCAGATTTCAGTTTGCAAAAGCAACAACTGGAGTGGCTGTGGATCTGAAGGTGGACTGGGACAGGTTGGCGGTTGAGTTCTCAGTCTTTGTGTCGAAGTTTCACTGGGCAAGAAGTAAACCCCAAATTGCTCCTGATGTATCCATCAGAATGTGTTTGCTCTAAATGCTCAGTTACAGTAGAAAAGCACCATATGAGTACCCCAACATTTAAATAAAATGTGCACTATTTTCCTATGAGTTGTAATATATATAAAATTCATATTGTATATTTCACACTTTTATGTTTCATATTTATATTTCATAATTTATACTTTGTATTTTATATTTTTCTATCTTATTTATACTTTTGACTTCTGTACACATTGCGTTAAAATAATTTTCCTGTACATATTGATATCTCTTTTTACATTCATCTTGTATTCTATGTCTGCTGCTAACACAGAGAGCTGTTAAACTAATTTTCATGTACTCTGTGTCAATGACAATAAATCTGTTCTATTCTATTCTATTCTATTCTATTCTATTCTATTCTATTCTATTCTATTCTATTCTAATAGACTACAGGTAGAAAGTGGCATGAGAAAACTCAAATGAAGCACAAGGACTTCAATTTTGTACTTAATCACAGTGTATTAACACAAACATCTCATACCAACTGTCAGGCGAGGTGGTGGAGTGGCGATAGTTTGGGCTTGTTTTGCAGCCACAGGACCTGGGCACCTTGCAGTCACTGAGTAGACCATGAACTCCCGTGTACACAAAAGTATTCTAGACTCAAATGTGAGGCCATCTGTCTGTCAGCTAAAGCTTGGACCAAACTGGGTCATGCAATAAACACAGCTGCAAATCTACAAAAGAATGGCTGGGAAAAAAAAAACAAAAAACAAAAAACAGGGCGTTGCACTGGCCCAGTCAAAGTCCGGACCTCAACCCGACTGAACTGCTGTTGTGGGACCTGAAGAAAGCTGTACATAAGTGAATGCCTGCAAACTTCAATGAACTGAAGCATCGTTGTAAAAAAGAATGGGCCAAAATTCTTCCACAACAATGTGAGAGACTGTTATAAAAAATGCTAGTGAGCTAATGAATGATGGGGTGCACTTTTTTTTCGCAGGACTGCAAAGAGTCCAATGAAAGCCTTTTTCACATGGCAGTGCATTGTTATGCATTATAACTTAAAGGAAAAACAACTGATTTTTTTCACTAAGAATTCACAAAATAAAACTCTAAAGAATACATTGTTTAAGACAAACCCTGCGGCTGTTTGAACTGCATTCAGTGAAGTTAGAAGTTTGGTTTGCATCACTGTGTTTTTTAGGCGCTGGATGATGCCCTTCTCCAAACATGCACAGTCCATTAACTTCCATACAGTACAATTACACCCTGAGTGGAAAAACAGCAAGAACAGCAGTCTTGGAAAAACACAGAGAGAGGGAAAAAAACAACACACGATGAGCATGTGCGAAAAAGAGAGAGTGATCAACAGAGTGAGAGAGGGGACCCTGTGTAAACACAAGTCCTGCAGACGAATGAGGCTTTCTATGGTTTGTTATTCCACTGTTTAGTCTGACACAAACAGAGGGCGAATTTATGAATGAGTGCGAGAAAAAGCAGAGAGAGAGAGAGAGAGAAAATGAATGAGGTGGAGCGAGCAATGGGAGGGGCTATGAAAGGTGGTGGGGGGGGGGCGTGTCTACTTCATGATCAAACCAGGGGAGCTGTGCGGTCAGCCCAGTTATTTCGGGTGTCCGGTGTTCTGGCACAAAACATCCCAGTCATTTTGGGGAATGTGCGCAGATGAATGGTGTTATTTACCTTGTCAGGGCAGCTTTATCAAAGCTAATGATGAAGTGCAGTATGCATATCAGGGTGCAGTGACCTCTTTCTCTATATGGTCTGTGGAGAGATGGGAAGAGTCCCACTCTGTGTGACAGTTAGAGTTACTGACTTCTTGGGAAAGGCTGCTACAAGGTAAAGTAACAAAACCCAGCAGGGGAATGTTCAAATATTTGCCTATTTTTCATAATTTTTTATACATTTGTATAACCAGGGGTCCTACAGGTGAGAGTTGTTTTTCTTATAGACACGTAAAACCTGTTTTGTTGAAAATGCTCTGAGAGCTTTTAGCTTAAAGGCCTGCCAGTCTGTGACTTTATGTTGAGTTTAAACAAGAATTAAAGCTGGAAGTGTTTGAAATCCAAGAGTGAAGTACGCTTTAACTCCCACGCTCGCTGGATAGGATGGGAATCTCATGTTTAACGAGAAATGAACTAAAACTAAAAGCAGAATTTTAGTTACCTCAACTGAAATAAAAACAAATGTATACATAAAATTAACTGCAAACTTTAAATATAAAGCTTTGGTGCGTTGGTTTAAGTAGACTGGGATGTCTGCGTGACTGAGCGTCACGTGCTTGTGTTGCTGCACTGTTCTGAGCTTATGTTACAGTCAGATAAATACCATCCATACCATAATAACAAAATTAACACGGAAACTTAAAAAAAATAATTAAAACTAAAAAATGTTTTCACAATAAAAACTACTCTGAAATAAACAAACCCCATCTAGAAATTAACAGAAACAAAAACCAACAGAAACACTAGCAACTCTGCTGGAGATCTTCACGTGCAACATGAGGGTCATATCTGGTTTAACTGAAGAATGTGAACATGATGAATAAAGTTGTGAGTATTTTATAATAATAATAATGTTTTTTTGTACAGCGCTTATCAAAAACTGAAAGATAAATTGGTGTCCCAATTAAAAAGTCAAGCAAGACTCATGACATCAAGAATAAAATACAAAGCACCTCACTAGGCAAGCACAAAGTAACTCACTAAAATTTTTCATACATGACGCTGACGGGCAGGCCATTCCAAAAAAATGAAGCACTCCAACAGCAAACACTTTGGCTTTTAAGCACTAGGTAGGAACAGTTAGCAGGATCTTGTGTCAGGACCTCAGCCTGATCACTGGTTGCTGACATTAAGGTACCAGTGTGTGTTTTGAATGTTTGGAAGCCATACCAAGTAACTATGGCCAAGAAACTACATCTGGTCTTGCTATTAGAATAGATATGGAAAATGTATCCATAGACTGCATTTCACTCAGTTCAATTCAGAAAAACCCCAGCAATCAGACAATCAGACATGAGCAAGCGCTTGTGGACAGTGGGAAGGAAGAACTCCCGTTAACCAGGCTCGGGGAGGGGCAGCCATCTACCTCAACCAGCTGGGGTGAAGGGAGAGAGAAGAGAGACTGCGACACAGACATGGGAGGCCAAAGGTCAACAGAGAGTTAAAGATCTGCTCACATAAGCGCGACTGAATGGACACACACACACACACACACACACACACACACACACACAGAGCACTGCTTTAGAAGAAGAACAAAGGAGAGCATCCCTCAATGTCTTTGTGTAGGAGTGAATGGTAGGACTTGCTTCAGGCTGGGAACACTCCGGTGCTGAAGATTAATCCCTTCTTTCGTTCTTTTCTTCTTTTTTTTCTTTTATAAATTCACTGAGTACAAGTTTGCAAACTAAACTTTGCAGGTCTGGTATTCAACTTAATCCCTTTAATTTCTTTTTTTTTTTTTTCTTCTTCTTGCTTTTACATTTTAACAAAGAGCTGCTTCTTCACCAGATGCAAATGTGCGAATAAACACATTCCTAAAATGTTTTAGTCAGCAGTTCAAAGGGACTACTTTATGTCTAATAAAAATACGCTCTCTGATTGTGTGCCCGCGTTATTCTGATTTCTCGGTAATGATTTAGCTTAGCACCATGAAGGTGTGAATACTTGCTTCTGTTTTCGATGATAACATCTCAGAGGTTTTGCAAATAATGCATGATGAGCTGTAGCTGCTTCAGCTCTTCATCAAACAGACGCAGCCGCTGTTTGGAGCGGAGTGACAGCCCGGTCTCACAGCACAAAGCGACATACTTGGAAATATTAAAAATGGAGGGGGGGATAGTTTTGTGTGAAAATGTGTGCTGCAAAAGACTCAAACTTTGGTCTGTGGTGTGAGAGGTGAGGTGACTGCGCCTCCATCCCCCCCCCCATCAAGCCTCACGATGCAGACTTTTTTGTCTTTCAAAAGTGGAAAAAATTAATTTTGTGTACATGGACATGAATCGGTATAGAGCAGACTGGGTGAGTTGTCACAAATTAACGCAGGGAAATATGTGTTGAGGAACATGAAGGAATTGTAAAATGTGTGCCCGGGGACAGGTGCTAAAAGACGAAACTGTTTCACAAACTGCCGTGAGAACAGGTTGTGTGTCAAAGGCAGGGTAATGTGAAGCCTTTTTTTTGGTAGTTATTCTAATTTTAACTTTCTTTGAACCGTTACCTTTAACAGTTTTGGATTTTAAGAATCTTCATTGTACTGGTCTTTATACATCAGTCTTTAAACAGGTGGATTTTATGACTATGACTTGTTTTGTTATTTTGTGAAGATTTTAGCTTGTTATGTGGATTTTGAAACGAGCTCTAAACATTAACATAATAGTTGTAATAATTCAGTCATTCTTTTTTGCTTTCAATTAATAGATTAGGACACTAGTTCTCTCCTCATTTTCTTCAGCTTCAGCCTCAATTTCATATTAATATTGTGACGCTTGATATTTTTAACTCTTATTTCTTCACTTCCTCCTTTGCCATCACTCACCATTTTTTCATCTCTTCTTACGATTCTGAATGGCTTCATCTTTAAAAGTGTTTGAAGGCTGAACACAGATGGAGGTTCTCAGCTTTAAGGTGGATTCTGACATGATTCCTTTTGTGGCCTGAACGCAACCATACAAAAAACTGAAGGTCTAGAAGTCTAGAATTTTTGTATCAGTTAGAAGACAAAAGTTGTTTTTTTTTGGTCAGCTGTTCTGGAAATAAGTTAAGGATTAACTTCTTCTTCTCCTTATTCTACCTCCTGCTCCAGTCAGGCGTCGCCACATCATCTGCCTCAATCTCACCCTATCCCGCGCATCCTCTTCCCTCACACCAACCCTCTGCATGTCCTCCTTCACTACATCCATCAATCTTCTCTGTGATCTTCCTCTTCTCCTCCTGCCTGGCAGCTCCATCCTCAACATCCTTTGTCCAATATGTCCACTCTCCCTCCTTTGAACATGTCCAAACCATCTCAGCCTTGCCTCTCTGACTTTGTCGCCAGACTCGTTTCTAATCCTGTCCATCCTGGTCACGCCCGGCAAAAATCTCATCATCTTCAGCTCTGCCACCTCCAGCTCTGCCTCTTGTGTCAGAATTTTCAGCTGGAACTCCCCCTTCTTTCAGACTTCCCACTTGGAAACTCAGAGAATCCACACCAACCCCGGCTTCTCAGGCCCAGATCTCAGTGGCGTTAAACTGTAGAACTTGAAATCTGCACTGCCACAGTTGCGTATTTGTGACTTGCTAAAAAAAATCCAAACAGAGAGCACTGATGAGGCTCTGTCTTTGTACGTGCTGCAGCAGTGTTTTTAAGCAGGACAAAAAAAAACCCAACAGGCATTGTGTTGTGCTTCAGGTACTGTTAGCGATGGCTGAATAGCTCTACCTTGCCAAGGAGCAAAACAAAGCCAGTTTTCCTGACTATACTGCTGGAACACGGTCAACTCGGGAGCGACCACACTCCCAGCTCCAACATCTGAGTTCAGGGACAAATGGAACAGGGCATTGACAAACATGTGAGTCAGTATGAGAATATGTCCTCCATGAGGAAGGGCACCTAGAGTAAAATCTATGCCACATCACATATGTGGATTCATCTGCCTCTGGGAGAAAGGGAGAAGCTTCAAGTACATAACTGTGCAAATAAGCATGAGTGTTGGGAGGAACACAGGAAATCAGAATATTTCATCAGAAATAAATACAGCATAGGAAGCTGAAGCAGTGCGCATAAGCCTGGATATGATTTTCATGTGCAGCCCAGTGTCCTCATATAGATGGACTTACGTGTAAAGTGGCTGCACAATAGCCTGAAAGTGTCTTGTATGAAATATCTTTTTTGAAAAGTGATGAAAGGCGTGTTTAGACTCGCAAGTAAAAGTCACATTCTCATTACAGAGCGAAGAAGTTTTAGCTTCAAAAGCATTTCTGGTTATTATTAATGCTCTACCTTGTTGTTAATACTGACAGAAGTTTTAAAGTGCCAACGTATCTTCTGCCCATCACAAGCATTAGTTTTCTCATATGGGTTCTGATGATTCAGAATGACATCATCAGAACAATCCAATCAGAGAGACATACCTGTCTGTGTGTCTGTCTTATCTCGTACACACTTTTTTTTAATAAAAGGCTGCTATGAATTTGAGCCTGAAACAAAAATGCAGTGTCTCATTTGTTTCTCTTTGGTTTTTTTAGGTCAAACAAACCGAACTAGAGATTTGGTGACCCTCGGTAACCTCTGGCGAGACAGGGTCACGACCTGTTGTGCGCGTCTGAGATCAGAGGGTCGAGCATGACTAATGATGGAGCTCATAGCTGTGCACGTGCCAAACTGCAGTAAAAAAACACACAAACAAACAAAAAACATCCATGGCATATTGCGTGACAAAGTTTTAGTTTTTTGCATTTTATTAAACCAACAGCAAAGTAGAGGATAAAAGTTCAGGGAAGTTCACATTTCTAAAGGAACAGATTTTTCTACTTTGATTCTAGAGGAGGTTATGCAGTTGTTCTGGTTTGTTTATCTGTTTGTGTTTGTGTTGGCAAGATGGTGCAAAAAAGTTTAGCATGAAGGATTCTTCAACACCGTGTCCCAATTCAGGGACCGGATGGGCACAGTCTGATGTCACCACAGTGCAGCAGCATGGTCTGATTTCCTCTCAGTGGAGTGATGAAGGCTGTCTAGCCATACCATGAAGATATGGGAAAGGGTTGTTGAAGCTAGGCTAAGAAGAGAGGTGACCATCAGTGAGCAGCAGTATGGCTTCATGCTGTGAAAAAAACAACAGATGCAATGTTTGCTTTGAGAGTGTTGATGGAGAAGTATAGAGAAGGTCAGAAGGAGTTGCACTGTGTCTTTGTGGATCTTGAGAAAGCATATGATAGGGTGCCAAGAGAGGAAATTGGGAATTGTATGAGGAAGTCAGGAGTGGCAGAGAAGTATGTGAAGGTGGTGCAGGACATGTATGAGGACAGTGAGACAGTGGTGAGGTGTGCAGTAGGAGTGACAGATGGGTTCAAGGTGGGGGTGGGATTACATCAGGGATCAGCTCT
>VUQH01090034.1:13838-29377 GCA_015106775.1 Etroplus canarensis | reverse complement strand
CATCCTGAGGCAGCCCTCCATGGTGAGAGGGCTGTGGACTCTGGAATCGAACCAGAATCCTCTCACTTGTAAGGCAAATGTGTAAACCACTACACTATAGGGGCACGCACAGGGAATACAGTACAGTAGAACAGTATTAAAAAAAACTCCTCGTGTGAAAAGCTTTGAGTTAGGCTGACAGTGAACTAACAAGTAGGAGTGTATGACTGGACTTTGATCACCATCTGATTTGCAGTTAAACTGGTGGAAGCGTGTCACATCTTGTATGACACTGCAGCTCTGTGTGAAAGTTAAAAAGAGAAAGCTCAGGAGGAAACACCCTCTCTGTCCTCGAAATCCACAGCTACGACCATGAAATTCCATGCAAAGCAGACTTTCTGCTTTCTAAATTCATTTTTTTTCCTTTGTGTTGTTCCAGAAATTCAAGGTAAGAAGGACAAAATGTTAAAAAATGGCAACAATTATGTTTATGGTATGATTGTGTTTGTTCATCCTCCTTTTTTTGGCTGCGGATCATCTACCTCCATCTCACCCTATCCCTTGCATCCTCTTCCCTCACACCAACCTTCTACATGTCCTCCTTCACTACATCCATGTATCTTCTGTGGTCTTCCTCTTCTCCTCCTGCCTGGGAGCTCCATCTTCAACATCCTTTCTCCAATATATCCCTCCTCTCCTGTCCTTGTTGGCTTTTCACCCACTTCTGGCAAAATCCCCGAGTGTCGAAATCCACAGCTACGACCATGAAGTTCCATGCAAAGCAGACTTTCTGCTTTCTAAATTCATTTTTTTTCCTTTGTATTGTTGCAGATATTGAAGGTAAGAAGGAGAAAACACACTGACAATTATGGAGACAATTATTTTTAATGTATAATTTTGTGTTTGTTTATCCTACATGTGCTTATTTTTTTAATCTGATTTACTGATAACACACTTCATTTTTTAGAAATGTGTCTCAAATAATGCACGAACACAAGTTGTTCACTTGTTCTCTGACTTGGGGGCATAAGTTTGTCCAGGTGACTCCATACCCAAGTATCTTACTCGTTTTGTTCAAAGGCGAAAGAAAGACCAAAGCAAGGTGTACCCATGAGAGAGGACTGAAGGTAAACTCTTCCAGTAGGACAGTGTGCAAGTGTTCATTACTCACACCTTCTTTGATGATTTCATGTTTGTAAGGAATAAACAGCTTGTTGGGATGACTGTGGATGAATGGAAACAGATCTCTTATTCAGCTCTGTTTGTTCATCATAGAGACTGGAGCGACTGGACACAACAACAGATGTTTACAAAAGAGCTATCTGAGCAAGCGCTTCTTTTCAAAGAAATTATAGCGTATGACACTGTTGGATTAATTAAACCACTTCAAAACACACACAACCAAAATGCTCGTTCAGTACAGTAAACCAAATCAAGCACGCCTTTGTAACCTGAGCAGCACATATCCAGTTTGAATGGGTGAAAGGGTATTTTTCCTTTTACAAACACGATCCAACAAGTGATCTGCATCAATGATACATTTAATCAGTAATTTCATCCATAGCACATTGTGCACTTTTTTTTGCTTGTTTTGTAAAGGTAGCTGTAAAAAAAAAAAACCAAAGATTAATATATTTCACTCAGCAGGTCCTCTCACTTAAGTAGATCAAACCAGCAGTTTAGCACTTTTTTTGACATTCTAAATATTTCCATAATTTATCTACTGAGGAAATTCCCTCTAGAGGACTGACTTACTGCATGGCCGTCAGCACACTGAAATGACAGCTTCTGCTTAATTGTTACATCTAGCTGGCAAAGTGGACTTGTTGTTTTAGTTGTGGATGTGAGGCCAGTACTGCTATCAACCATTTTTTCACTGATTTGTTTAAGTCCTATTAATTTATCTCAGACCTTAACTTTTGGTAATTTTCTGAAATATTGTCATTCTCATAATTCCATACGTTAAAATAACTACACAGTGGGCCCACACATTCAAAACCATTTATTGTGGAAAGTGAATTTAATTTTCAGTATTACCAGAATGTTTGAGGGTTGCTCTGCTCCATGTTGCCACCATCTTGGAGGTTTAGCCTGGCAAACAGGAAATGACAGGTTCTAAACCTTTTTATAATAGAGGGGATTTGAAACCTACCAAGTGGCTGGAAAAGAGAGGGGAGTTTTTCTCTGTTTTTCCAAATGGTCTTTTTAACATTGTAAATCAACTTGTATCTTTATGGTTTATGGGTTAAAAGCCTCAGAAATAGTAAATGGGATGTCTCCTTATGCTTTTGTATGGAAATTATTTACTATGTAAGTTAATTGTTAAAATGCTTGCATGGTTTATTCTGGGGAGGGGCTTAAGCTTTATAAGCCTGGATTTATGCTCCTGAGAGGATTGTTGAGGGTGGCACTGCAAGTGGGAAGTGCTGGCTAGTTGCCCACTAGCCATGGGCCTAGTCTTAGGGTTTTTTGTTTTAATTAATTGCTGAGTTTCCTTAAGTTCTTTTGAACTGTTGAAGTTTGTTTTTTCTATTGTTTTCTTTGGTTGTCCAAACCACCAACCTGAGCTGCACTGTTACTGTCAACACTGTAAATAAATTGCACAACGGATGAAGAGAGTGTTTGCCTCCCAGTGTGTTTCCTCCACCGCATCTGTAGCCCTCTTACACCCACCTTCTGAAAAATCCAGTCTGTGCTCACTGTTCAAACCTAAATTACAATAGGTACTATGACCATTGCCAGGCCAAAGTCAACACATGGATGCAGGCCAGAGCACCACTCACACATACAAAATGTACTATATTGTTGACCGCTGCCTGCATCTCAATCTAAAAGATTGTGGGAGTTCAGCTGTGCTGCATGTTTGGACCAGAATTGAGCCCAGAACATTATGTTACATGGGTGGATGGATGGATGGATTCTTGATTATTGGTCTCAAATAATTAATTTCAAATTTCCACAATTGCTGATTGTTTCCCAGCATTTTTGATGTAGCACTGTGGGCATTCAATTGTAATTTCCTGTTGCATCAAAAATAAAGAAAATCCACGAGGTCTTAAGTGCAAGAAGACTTGCAGAAAAGAGACAGAAAATTTGATGGGCACCATTTTCAGGTACTTGAGAACATAATAGGAGCACTCTAAAATACTAAGCACATAGTTTGTACAAGGGTCTCAGTACTACAATCCTAATCCAAAAAAGGTTGGGATGCTGTGTAAAATATAAATAAAAATGCAGTGCAATGATTTGCAAAATTCATT
The DNA here is from genome assembly GCA_015106775.1 of Etroplus canarensis. Classification (NCBI taxonomy): domain Eukaryota; kingdom Metazoa; phylum Chordata; class Actinopteri; order Cichliformes; family Cichlidae; genus Etroplus; species Etroplus canarensis. The sequence continues at coordinate 26,138 of VUQH01090034.1, read as the reverse complement.
AATCAATATTTTATTCACAAAAGAACATAGAATACATATCAAATGTTGAAACTAAAACTACTGTTTCATAAAAAATACTAGCTCATCTTGAATCTACTGGCAATAAGATGCATCAAAAGTTAGGACAGGACCATGTTTACCACTGTGTAATATCACCTCTTCCTTTATCAATAGTCTTTAAACATTTGGGAACTGAGGAGACCAGCTGCTTTACATTTGGGAAAGGAATGGTGTCACTTTCTTGTCTGATATAGGATTCCAGTACAGTCCTGGGTCTTCTTTTTCATATTTTGTATTTCATCATGCACCAAATGTTTTCAGTGCCTGAAAGGTCTGAACCACAGGAGGGGCAGTCTAGCACCTGGCAGACTCTTCTAATTTGAAGCTATGCTTCTGTGTTAGCTGCAGTATGTGGTTTAGCATCATGTTGCTGAAACATGCAAGACCTTCCCTGAAAAAGTAGCATATGTTGCACTAAAACCACTGTGTATATAGACTACCTTTCAGCACTGATAGGGCCTTTTGAGATGTGCAAGTTGTCTGTATCATAGGCACTAATACACCCTCATACCATCAGATATGCAGACTTTTGAACTGAGCACCGATAATGAGCTGGATGGTCCCTCTCCTCTTAAGTCTCGGGGATGCAGAGGATGGAAATCCATGATTTCCAAATAGAATTTTAAATTTTGTTTTGTCTGACTACAGAGAATTTTTTTGCTTTGTTTCAGTCCATTTTAAAACAGCTTTGGCCCAGAGAAGACATCAGCATTTCTGGATCATGTTCACATACAGTATGGTTTCTTCTTTGCATGTAAGTTTTTTAACTGGCATTTGTGGATGACAAGGTCAATCATTTTTATGGACAATGATTTCTGAAGTGTTCCTGAGCTCATGCAGGGATTTCCATGATGAACTCTTGCCTGTAGCAAATTAGTGCTGTTTGAGGACCTGAAGATCACTAGCATCTAATACTGGATTTCGGTGGTGCCCCTCATGCACAGAGATGTTTCCAGATACTCCAGATCTCTTGATGATATTATGCACTGTAGATGATGGAATATTCAAAGTCTATTTTACATGAGGAACATTGTTCTGAAATTACTCCACAATTTGTAGGCACAGTTTTTTGTAGGTTGCTGAACTTCTGCCCATTTTTACCTGTGAGAGATTCTCCCTCTCTAACACTGTGTTCCCATTGCAGGCAATTTCGATTTTTTTGCTGGGATCCGATTTTTTTCATGTGGTCATTCATACTATAATTTAAATGTGACTGCCATCAGACTCCAGTGACATACATGCGCAGAAGAAAGTGTGAAGTCACACGCAGCACGCTGTGTTTACGGAAGCAAATATGCATGGTACACATGTCAGCATGTGAGTAAAACTTCACTTGCTTTCCATTGACTAGCTCCATTAATGCTGTCTGCCATGCTTATTTTGTGCATTGTTGACATTTGATCTTGCCGGGTCTCTCCTCCTCAGACGCAGAATTATGACGTCTGTCCCATGTCACTGATGTAAAAGTCAGATGAAAAGTGACATGACCGTTCAGACTGAGGTCGCTTTCAAAAATACCCAATTTAGGACCACATATTGAAAGGGCCTGAATCCCATTAAAAAAAAAAAACGGATCTGTGTTGTTCAGACTGTCATAGACATATGACAGATCTGGGTCACATATGAGCAAAAAAAAAAAATCACATTTGGGCCACTTTTGCCTGCATGGGAACAAAGTGTAAGGTGCTCTTTTTATACTCAATCACACTACTGGGCTTTTAACTTAATTAGTTGCAGAATGTTTCTCCAGCTGTTATCAGTTACTTTTCCAGCCTTTTGTTATCCTTGTCCTAAGTTTTTTGAGCTCTACTGCCGCCATTAAATTCGAGATGAGCTAGTATTTTTAATGAAAAGGTAACATTTTTCACTTTCAACATTAGATATTTTTTCTATGTTCTTTTGTAATTAAAATGTTCATGTATGAGATTTGCAAATTACTGCATTGTGTTTTCATTTTAATTTAATTGGTGTCCCACTGTTTTTAGAATTGTGGTTGTACCTCTTGACCACTAGCTGCTATTTGCTCGTTTTCCACTGCATTTATACAAGGAAGAAGCAAATGAAGAATCCTAAATCACTTTAAGTGGAAAACTTTATAGTTAACCACAGTCATAATGAGAGACTCCATCCTTTACTATGGCTTAAAGCAGGGCTACAACCAGTCACTACAAGCCAACAACATCACGTCTGCTGCCTGAACTCCAAACTACAGTACTTTCATATAGTTTATATATGACCTCTTTGACCTGTCAGAGCTTCACACACGCAGCACACACTTGTCACACCTTGAGTGCATGGCTTCCACTATGGCAGTAATGAGCAGAGTTGCTCAAACATAGGAGACAGTATGAGCTTTTGGGTGATAGTGACAGTTTTTGAGAAAACTTGCATTTGTGAAATTATAGTAGTACATGTATGGATGACTATAACTAAATTATTCTGAAGTCATGAACGGCTTATTTTGATCTATAGATATAAGATCAAATGATCTTGGAATCACTTTTAATCTGCAGGATGACTGATCCTCCTAATTATTTTATGATTGTACTATTTTCCATATTGGGCTCCACAGAGAAACGCAGATATGCTGATCTCCACAGGTATTAAAAACTGAGTATAAAGCATTTTTATGGTTTTATGTTTGATATCATAGAATATATCTTCTGTCTCTCTTCTGTTTGTTTAGCTCTAATATAGTGAGAATTGTTTTGAAAACACAGTTTATTTTTAACTGTGCTATAAGAAAGTAATTTGACTTTAGCTCTGTGACAGAAAATAAAATGAAAACTCCTCTGAGGACAAAACAAAACATAATGTCCTTGAAAGTGCTCAGCCTCTTTCTTTTCCAGATGAACAGTAGTTGTTGGATTATTTTTGGTGCCAATTTCCCCAAGGTAATGTTCATTGTGTTTTACTATATGTTGTTCCATAGCAACCAAGATGAAATGGTTTTATTGATTTGCTCAGGAGCAAATTAGGCCTCATGGAGGAGTAACCATGCAATTCACGCTGCTGTGCCTCTGTTGTGGTATGAGCAACCTTCAACAGATATTTCTTCCTCCTCTTTAATTACCACTGGTTACTTGAATGACAAAAGCTGCCCTCATAATTAGCTGTCAGCTGTTTTAAGGCATAGCTCATTGATTAGATCATGATCACTAATAGAACATGAAATCTTGCTGCCTTCTCTTTTTATATAGAAGACAATGATTGGAGGTTTTAAATCAACACAAGACCCCACACTTAAGCACTGAGAATAAAGGAACATTATGAAATAAGAAAAAGTGTAATAACTGGGTTATATAGCCACATAGGTAAGATTTGTTTTTGTGTACATCTTTTTTCATCATTTTGTCTTAATTATATCTATGGACTGTGTCAATGTAGAGATCACTTGCATGCAGCAATTAACTACAATGTGAAGTGCACTCTGCCTGCTTTTTTAACCTAAATGAATTATAAAAAGACATAAAAGCTAGTGTTTCAAAGTACTTTATCTTTTTACCCCAAGGGAGTGCCACGGAGGATGAATATGCATTTGTGAATTGGGGCAGATTTTTACCCTGGATTTCCTTCACATCTAGCTTTTTCTGGGTGGAGCTGCTGCAAAAGCTGGATGCATGTGTCCTTGATAGACTGACTGCAAATATTTAACATGAAACACAAGAGCTGGCTTACCATTTTAAATTATATGCCTTGTTCATAATTGAACTTTTATGCTTTGCAAAGTAATGCAAAGTTTGAACCAGGCTTTTTGGCTGTCCATTTTAACTAAACGAAACCACACTGTCAATGTCTTTGACATGGTGGTAATTAATTTGAAGTAAAACTTGAGTGTATGTAAACCCTTAATTAAGCTAGCAGTCACCATTAGGTTTGGAATGTCCACAGTTGTGAAAACACGGTCGTGTCAGTTCCCCCTCAGAAATAATGGCTCCAGTTTCTTCTTAAAGCATCACAGATGACTGCTTGACCAATGACACAGTTTGGTCAGATTATAGCATATTTTCCAAGCAATCGAACATTCGACCCTGAAGCTACTGGCCTATTTTATATGGTAATACCCGTTTCAGTAGTTTTTTGTCATGAGCAGTAACTGCTTGATGTCCTCCTGCTTGGCTTAGAGAAAACTTTACTATTCAAAACCAGGTTTATTCCTCTTTTAGTGAGGTTTTGCATTTTGAAGGCATGATTTGTGGTGGGAGGGTGTTGTCATACTTTGATCATTCTAGAAATTTATGGTTTAGAATTTTCAGGAAAAAGTAAAAACAAGAGATTATTTTAAACAGCTATACAGTAAACAAGGTCTTTTTGTGACAAGGACCACCCTAAAAACGCAGCTGGTAATACTAACCGGGGTAAAGATGCAAATTAGCTGTTCATGAGCCAGAGCCAGTCTGAGTGAGGGGCTTCAGTGTTATATTGATTTTTAAAAGCTTTTTTTCACAGATTGTATCTTTATTAGACATAAATAAAACCCAAATTGCCATCTTTCTAAGTATAGCCACTATCTGAGATCAAATTCTAGCAGTTGGACATGAATATCCAATGTTCTGCACATTGCTTCTTTACTCATTTGTAATCATTGATCTTCTGTATGGGAATGTGGCTTGTCTGGTTGGACAGGTGGGTCTATGCCTGCAGGCTTGTGAACTCAAAATCTCAGAAGCTCCACCATCCAGACTTTGTGCTTGGGAGACTTTTGGCACACGTATTATGGTCCCCCCTTCCATCTCCACAGCTCCTCAAACACAGTTGTTCATGAATATGGATGCAAGCAAGGCTCCCTGGCATCATTAATGTGCCACAAGCCCATATAAATCACATCACCATAAAACCTCCAAATGCTCTGACAGAGAAGGTAACAATGATAACAAGAAGACAAATAATTCTTGAAGAGAAAAGGCTAGTATATTTTTTGGTCAGTTTCTTCTTCCATGCTCTGATTAGTCTCCATATTACTCAGTTGCTGTTGTGAAGTAGTGTGAACAGCCTCAGACATCATGTAACACGGATGGATGCAGTTACATGCGGACAGTTTATCATGTCTGAAATATTGAGGGGCACTCCTACACAGCTGTAAGTTATCTGAACCATTCAAAGACTCTCCCTTCTCAGCTTAGGGAACAAAAGGTCTTCTTTTTACTTTGAAAAAATGAGTACACATCTTCAACTTTTAGTACCACTTACTCAAAAATTATTTTACATGCAGTTGTGATTTAAAAAAATTCATATGAAACCTGTGAAAAAGTAAGTACACCTTTACTGTTTCCATAGAAATTAAGAGGGTAAGTAGCAGCCATGGCTAAATGAATACACTTGATTACTGATCATTAGCCAGTGTGACCACCTATAAAAGAAGTAGTTTTGGCAGTTTTTTATCTGGAGCATTCAGGTGTGTGTTTACATGATGCCACAATCTTCCCAAGAGTTAACATCCCAGTAAATTCATCCTAAGTTCAGACCATGCAGTGCTCAGAGAAATTGTGAAAAATCCAACAAATACACCTCAGATTCAACAGGCCTCAGTTAACAAGTTGAAGGTCATGATGGTACTTTTAGAAAAAGACTGAACAAGTATGGCTTGTTTAGAAGGGTTGCCAGAAGAAAAAATATCTCTCTAAAAAGAAGTGTGGCTTAGGTTTGCAAAGTTGCATCTGAACAAACCACAAGACTTCTGGAACAATGTCCTTTTACATAAAAGAACAAAGTGGAGATGTCTGGCCATAATGCACAGTGCAGTTTGGTGAAAACGCAGCATATCAACACAAACACCTCATACCAACGGTCAAGCATGGTGGCAGAGTGGTGATGAGTTGGGCTTGTTTTGCAGCCACTGGACCTGGACACTTTGCATTAATTGAGACGACCATGAACTCCTTTGTATCCCAAAGTCTTCTAGGGTTGAATGTGAAGACAGACAGCTTGGTCAAAACTTGGTCACACAAGAGGAAAATGATCCCAAAGAACATGAGCAAATCTACAGAATCAACAGAATGGCTGAAAAAGAAACTCAGTCATGAGGAGCATTTAGCTTTTCACTGAATTGCATGGAGTCCTGTGAAAACTTTTCTTATCTAATTATCATAGACTTCAAGATTTTTTGTATGATAGTCAGATTTTGAGGTTTTATAAATATCACTGGAACTTAGCCCATTAAAAGCAACAATCTGGGCCTGTACTGGCCATAAGGTCTGTCCTGACCACTTGTACGTGCATCTGTGATGCATGTTGGCTCTCCTTCAGTTTCAAAACAGCAACCCATCAATTTGAATTCAATTTTGAGTAAGAGGACAAGGTTGCAAGCAGCCAAACTTGGCTATTTAGGCAGGTGTTGAGCAAAATTATGTTGATGTAGTCAAAAACTGTTCACACTGCAGTGTGAGGCACCCAAGTGAGCTTATTTGTGGTAAATGTTATCCCTCAGATGCTTCAGGTTGTTACAGTAGAACTCAATGTTTACACTCTGTAACTAGGGAATGAATTAACAGTGAACAGGTGCATGAATATAATGAGGACAAAAGACAAGTATAGTGAAATTCCTGATCTGATCGTCTTTTTTGAGAAATCTGTGCACAGCCATAAACACACAAATATACGGTGCATATAACTGTTTGTTCAAATATCTGGAGTGCTCTTGTATATAAACATTTTGACTTTGTGTGTGTGCTTAATTTGAAAATTTTATGTATTCTATAGCCATGTTCAGTCTAAAGCTGCATCAAGTGAAGGCTCATTTTCTTTTCAGTGAGACTGCTGCACCAGTAGTCTGGTGTTTATCTACTTGCTGAACCTTTGCCTCACCGCACTGTAAGATTCTATATTTTTGAATGAAGGTTATATAGGCTATGCAAAAAAGTCACTTGACCTGTCATCAGTTTATCCCCTGTAACATTTAAACTTCTCAGTGGTGCTTTTCCTTCTCATCAGGCTTTGAACATTTTGGTTCATATTTCAGCTTCTGTTCTTTGGACTGACACTCTGCACCACAAAAGAGCATACAGTGGTGTGCCTGTTTTTTTTTTTTTGTTTTTTTGTATCTCCCCCATGACAGTGCCTCCCTACAAACATTAGATAGTCCCCGATCCAAAAGAGAGGTTCTTAGAGTTTAACTTTTTGCTCTGTTTGAGTGAGTCTCCCCCCCTTAAATCGACACATGAATATGAAGTAGCATGGCCTGGATGAGACAGACACGCAGGCATCTTCTCTCTTCTCAGCAAAACTTCAGACGAGGTTCCTTGCGGGGGTCTGGACTGGATTGTGGGGGAAGGGAGGTGCCAATGCCAGCGTTCTTCACAAACCTGGCATTTTTGTCTTTGGAGACAAGCCATGCAAAATTCATTGTTTTCACCCTGCAAGACAAACGGTGGATAAATATTTTTTGAAGGATATATAGAAGTAGAAGAGAAGAATGATCCCCTAGCTTTGTGCTGGAACATTTTTTTTTTTTACTTTGCTTCTTTACTCAGTAGGCAAAGACATTTTGTTATATTTAGGGGTTATGTTATCTTGTAAAGCAGAAATAGGAACTGTATAGCAAGTACACTTTCCAGTGTTTATTTATTGTGAGCCATATCTTCGTTGTAATGTTGAAAACTCACATTGTGGCTTTTCATTATTATGCAAGCTTACTTTACAAGATTGTGAGTTATGTAAAATAGAATTGATCATACAAAGTTTCTTCACTTTATCAAAGTAGTATGCATAGCTCATTATTTATGTGATGTATTGCATTGTAAAGCAGCACTAAAACAACAATGATTAATGTTCTATTTTGATGCATTGGTTCTTCTGTCACTTATGTTTTATGTCTTATTAAGCTATGATTTCCTCAGGGACATTACACACCAACAAATCATCCATTTAGAGATGTGAAAATCCCAACAAATTTGCTGAAAATGATACCCCGTAACTGAATTAAGACAACTTCAGAGCAGCGCCCACCCACTTCATATCGAATTAGATTAACAGTAGGCGAATGCTGATATTAACCAAATGATGTAATTACAAGTACAGGTTGGGTGCTAAAGCAATTATCAAGCTGAGTGAATATTCCCAGATCAGATTACGATGGTGAACTTCAACCCCCTTCAGACTGAATAAGACATAATTTATCTTTATCTGCACCTCCCTTTGCCTTTGGCTTGTCTTTCATGGTACGATTGATATTTAAAGATCTCTTATTGACATCCACTTAAAACTTCCTTTTTTCATTAAATTTAAACTGCCTTGCAGGCAGCATTTATTGTAATAAATTATGTTGATGTTTATTACTTGAATTCAGTCCATTCTTATTTGATTTCCACCCTTGCTGCACAGGTTAGATTTGGATTCATCACTGGCAGAAACCAGGAGAAGACACAAGCCAAATAATTAACTATTTAATAATTGTGTTTTCTTTATTTTTTTTCAAAATCATAACCTTACCTCAGAAGAGGTGAGTAGTTTTATTTTGGAGTAAATGGGGTAAGAGGTGGCTTGGGGTGGGGTCACTCGTTGGATGCAGGTCATTATTATTGCCCTAGGTTAGGATTATGGAAAAGCCAACAACAAGATATGCAATGGAGTGAAGATGTAAGTGGAGGAAGGTTGAGCACGGCTTGACTCCTTAATGTAATTACACCTACTCAGGGGAGAGAAGGAGACAGAAGTGGGCTGTGGATTTGGGGGAGTGATGTGACAGCCTCACAATAGAGAGCAAAGGAGTGTCAGCAGACCTGTCTTACAGGGTGAGGGTCGGCCTCATGGCCTTAGGCCAGGCACAAGAGATTAAAACATCCTGGCCGTAGGGGCTTGAAGCAGCACACCCAAACACAGGGCATAGGAGTTGTAATTTGAATAATGGAATATGCGTATAGTGCATATAACCCATTGTTAACTCAGTGCTCTGCCTTTAAGCACATCCAAAGAACCAACTTCCATACAAATTCTGCAGCCTGGTTTGGTGCACAAAATTTGAGATAAATTGTGAAAGTGTACGATTGATACCTAATGTTTTTCAAGACTTTATTCAAATTGTATTATTTGTCAGGTGTTATTTTCTTTGCAGATAATTTAGCTTTTGCTGTCTGACATGTAGTCACAGAATGGATTGCCCACTCTGGAGTTGGCACTCCCTCACATATGGAGAGAAAAAGCAGAAAAGAAAGGCCCTTTGATGAAAGGACAGAACCCAGCCCCCCACTTTCACTTCTTTCCTCCCTCCTTCTCTTCCTTGCCCTGTGGAGCTAATCTGACAAAGAAGAGGCAGCATCAGCCAATTTACACAAGCAGCAGCATTTCTTGTGCAGTGCCTTCTTTCAGTACTCTTGCCTGTGCCTCTACCCCCATCCACCTCTCTGTTTTTTGTGTGTACACTTGTTTGCCATGTTTGTGTGTATGCACAGTTGTTTTCTGCATGCATTGGGTAGTGGAATAATATTATGTACAGTAACGTGGACCACAGTCCAACCCTGAGGGCTGGAAACACCTGCCTCATACCAGCAAGTATCACCACTTTCACTCATGTACCCTCTGTTATTGTGCAGTCTGTTTCTAGTACACACCTACCTTAGTTTCCATTCTGTCTTTGAATGTGCCTTTGAACAAAGAAAACAGATTAAGAGTCCTCCATGATTGAGCTCCACCCTCCCACCTGCCTGCCACATCCACGTCTACACTCTGGTGTCAGATGAGCATCCCTTTTAGACACCTATGAATGTCAGTGTCCCAGGAAAGATGAGGAAAAATGGACAACCCACATTTTAACTACCAGCAGAACTTGCATACAGTAAAAACAATAAGATAAATGAGGCTACAAGTTGTTCACATGGTGGATGAAGATCGTGCTCTTTCTCAGCATGAACAGTAATTACTGTTAGTTTATTTTAGCACAAAAAACAAATTGTTTTTAAAAATTATTTCTTAAACTTTTACTTGTTAGTGGCATTAGTTTTGTTAGTGTGATACTATTTCTGCTTCTTATTGTAATATCTCAAATTAACCCTTCAGTTATGGTAACTTTTAGTTTAAAGCAAAACCAAACATCACAGCTTGTCAGTTTTTCTCCACCAGGCTTGCCCATTCCGATTAAATCAAAGTTCATCTCAGCCAGACATTAATTATTTAATGAATGGCATCTGGACCTGGTGTTGCAGTGTATGCATCTGAGCTTAGATGATGAAGAAAAAAAAAGGGGTATAGGATGTTATCTGACATCTGTGCCTCTATCAGGACATATTGGCTGTAGTATCTGTAGCTGTAGTAGTTATGTCTGGAATAAATTAGACCACTGATACTGGTTTCCTAGAAAAAGATGAATTGTTTTTAATTTATGTAATTTTCTTTGTTATACTGGTGACAAATGTAAACTGTTGGGTGGCAATGTGGCAGCATTTTGTAAATCATTATGCTGAGATTAAGAATCATCATGCTGAATTCTTCTCCTTTATATTTTAGGCTAGTCTTTCATAAGCGGCTGGTCAAAGGTGAAGGAGACCAGACTCATCTTAATTTACACAATGATGCATCAGCACTTTGTGTGCCCCGGGTCAATATAAGTCTGCCAGCACCTTGTGCAGCCTGTCAGAGTCAATAGACTGACTGACATGACATGTCCTACACCGCTGATTGAATTACTGGCCATTTGTCTGCCATGATTGTCTTTCTGTCATATCATTGTTAATCTTATTGTGGCTATTTTCCATCATATCTTCATGAAATGTAGCAAAGGAAAAAAAGGAGACTACTAGGATTTTCTTGTTCACATGGATGCCATATATCACTATTTAATGTCTTTTTAAGTTCCTACGTATCTTCACTTATTGCATAAATCACTTTAGGAACTCTGTCTACCCTGTCAGATCATATCCTTTCATTTAGTCAAAGCAATTGACCCCCACAAACCTCAACATAATGTAAATATATTAAGCATTGCTCACTAAAGAGGAAAAAAATTAGTTTTGAATTTAATGTGTGATCTTAGTGATATACTAAAAATGCATTAATAATAAAGTTAGACTTCTGTAACAAAGGTGGCACATTCTTACAAAGCCTTCATCATAATGGCATGTAAATGTGCCATTTTCCTCCACTCTTGCCTCACTGCTGTAGGAAACAATTATGGCTGAAGAGTTTTTGTAGCTCTGCAGCAAGGTGGGCTCAACAGAATGGATACTGCAGTGTATATGTGTTGTTTTATGCCTTCAGTATTTATGTAATATATATGTTCATGTGTCCTAGCTGCTGCACCATTTTTTCAGTGAATTAATTTCCACCGATGAGCAGTATGTAGTAATTACTGTGCTGAATGAGTGCTGTGCACTGAATTGTGATTGGTGTGTGTAAATAAATAGTCGCTGATTATGCAGCTGGAAGGAATATGCCTTGAATGGCTGACATTTACAGTATACTGGGGTGTTGGCCTGAGATCAGCAAGCGTATTGGATTTTTAAAAGTGGCTCATGTAAAATTTCTTAAACATAAATTCACATTCATGGGTTGTTTTAAAATGAACTTACATTTTCATAACAAATAGATTTGTATTACTTCTAAATACCTTGCTGAGACTTTAAATACATGTTACTGCCAATTTTGCCTTTGTCCTCTCGTATTCCTGACATTATGCTCCAATAGTGAGACAAACCATAGAATTGTTAATAATTCAAACATAGTGGAATATGCATGCCTATTCTCTCATAGACTGCTTAAGATGCACAGACTGAGTCTCTTCAAATATTGATTTTCTCTCTCACTCCAATAGTGTTTTTATGCAGAGAACCTGTGATTTAGCCCTTCCTGTGACATATGAAACAAAGGAGTCAGAAAAGATAGTTGGGCTGTAATCGTGAATCTGTTTGCTCTCTAGCCTTTCTCCAGTTTCTTCTAATGCACGAGTTCAGGATTTGAATGAGTCCTATATACTGTTCTGTTGTACATATAGTTTTCATACTGTAATTTTGTAGCTCTGATTCTGTAATAAAAATCAATCAATCAATCAATAAAGAGCTTTATTGTCATTTCAACCACATATAGCTGACGCAGAACATAATGAAATAAGATAGCGTTTCTCCGGGACCTGGTGCAACATATAGACTTAAGACATAAAGGTATCGATAAGGAGAACAGAACTAGAACTAGGGTTTTTTTTAGTTTAAAAATTTACAGAATTACAAGTTTAAAAATAAATAATAAACAGATAAAGTGCAACATGTGCAATAGTTGCAAACAATGCAAAGAACAGATGAACCTAGTGTAGAAATC